>CM035123.1:75892868-76122868 GCA_020205555.1 Panax stipuleanatus
GTTAAAATCAATTTATGACTACATTGATTGATTAAAGAAATATTGAGCGTATTTCTTGTGAGTATAAGGATATTTTGAGTGTGGATAACAGTGCAAGATTTACTCAACATAATCTTCGTTATTCTAGTCAGAACTACTCTCATATTAAGGTAAATGATATTATTTTTTTCGTAAAAGATGTTTTCGTTCAATATTCGTAAGGAGTATTATTTTCTTCCATACTCTATAGTATGAAAGTAATAATATTTCATTTCATATTCCTAAATTTAAACTTACTATAGTAAGTATTGCTTCTATAATTCCTGAAATGATTAGAAATTCCTAAAGATTTGCGCTTCATCTAATATCATTTTACTGGAATATTAGTCTAAACTTTCTTATGAAATTTTAATCTTTCATGTCGAAGTACTATTCATACGGTACTATTGTGACATCCCAGATTTTTAAGAATTTATAAATGAGAATTTAATAAATAAAATTCTTATTATGAGACGTTTTGATTTTGAGAATGTGTATATGTGTTATATATTGTGAAATATGTGATTTGGTGTTAAAAGAATTTTAGATATTAATTTTAATATTTATTGATTAAAATAAAAATTTTAATTTATTTATTTATTGAGTTAAATAAATGATTATGTGACTGTTATGGAGTAATATAATTAAGTGTAATATATTAATTAAATAAATATTTAATATTTAATTTAATTAATATGTAATAATTTTATGTTATAGTTCTAATTTAATTGAGATAATTAAATTCGATGAACTTATGTGGTAATTGTTACATGAAATTATAATTAGCGAGTAATTATAATTGTTATGTGGTAATTTTTATGTGATTAATTGATGTTAACTTTTAATTAATTAAATTAGAATGTTAAGATTTAATTAATTAAAGTATAACATTAAAAATATGTGTTAAAGGATTTATTAAAAGAATTAAAAGAGTTTTTAAAACCGTTTTCCTAATCAAGGCCCTTACACCGTTTTAAATCCGTTTTGTCAAACGGGGCCTAAACTACTAAAAATCTGTTTTTAAAATAATGTTATTTTTGCCAAACAAGCCTTAGGGCTTTTTAAATTTCAAATGTGTAACCTATGTATTAAGTGTAATTGTTATAATTATTATGGTCATTATGTATTATACGTTATAAACTTTATATTTATGTTTATACTTATAATATATGTAAGATATGTATATTTTGTATATACGTTAGTTAGAATTAGCTAAGTGTTAGTCAGTTAAAAACGAAGAAGAAAGAGATACAGAGGAGAAAAGTGAGAGAGAAAAGAAAGAAGAAGGAGAAAGAAAGAAGATGAGTTGAGGAATCAACAAAGATATCATAATCTTCTTCTTCCTCACTAAGCAACAAGGGATTCATGAATTGCACATTATTATATGCTATTTTTCGTTAATTGGTAATCTACGAGCCAGGCAAGTCTTTCAGTTCCTATTTGTTATGTGAACTTGATGATGAATTATTTTAAATTGTATTTCAAAGAGCATGATATGTTATATATGTTGTAAGCATGAAATGTTAAAATCAATTTATGACTACATTGATTGATTAAAGAAATATTGAGCGTATTTCTTGTGAGTATAAGGATATTTTGAGTGTGGATAACAGTGCAAGATTTACTCAACATAATCTTCGTTATTCTAGTCAGAACTACTCTCATATTAAGGTAAATGATATTATTTTTTTCGTAAAAGATGTTTTCGTTCAATATTCGTAAGGAGTATTATTTTCTTCCATACTCTATAGTATGAAAGTAATAATATTTCATTTCATATTCCTAAATTTAAACTTACTATAGTAAGTATTGCTTCTATAATTCCTGAAATGATTAGAAATTCCTTAAGATTTGCGCTTCATCTAATATCATTTTACTGGAATATTAGTATAAACTTTCTTATGAAATTTTAATCTTTCATGTCGAAGTACTATTCATACGATACTATTGTGACATCCCAGATTTTTAAGAATTTATAAATGAGAATTTAATAAATAAAATTCTTATTATGAGACGTTTTGATTTTGAGAATGTGTATATGTGTTATATATTGTGAAATATGTGATTTGGTGTTAAAAGAATTTTAGATATTAATTTTAATATTTATTGATTAAAATAAATATTTTAATTTATTTATTTATTGAGTTAAATAAATGATTATGTGACTGTTATGGAGTAATATAATTAAGTGTAATATATTAATTAAATAAATATTTAATATTTAATTTAATTAATATGTAATAATTTTATGTTATAGTTCTAATTTAATTGAGATAATTAAATTCGATGAACTTATGTGGTAATTGTTACATGAAATTATAATTAGCGAGTAATTATAATTGTTATGTGGTAATTTTTATGTGATTAATTGATGTTAACTTTTAATTAATTAAATTAGAATGTTAAGATTTAATTAATTAAAGTATAACATTAAAAATATGTGTTAAAGGATTTATTAAAAGAATTAAAAGAGTTTTTAAAACCGTTTTCCTAATCAAGGCCCTTGCACCATTTTAAATCCGTTTTGTCAAACGGGGCCTAAACTATTAAAAATCTGTTTTTAAAATAATGTTATTTTTGCCAAATAAGCCTTAGGGCTTTTTAAATTTCAAATGTGTAACCTATGTATTAAGTGTAATTGTTATAATTATTATGGTCATTATGTATTATACGTTATAAACTTTATATTTATGTTTATACTTATAATATATGTAAGATATGTATATTTTGTATATACGTTAGTTAGAATTAGCTAAGTGTTAGTCAGTTAAAAACGAAGAAGAAAGAGATACAGAGGAGAAAAGTGAGAGAGAAAAGAAAGAAGAAGGAGAAAGAAAGAAGATGAGTTGAGGAATCAACAAAGATATCATAATCTTCTTCTTCCTCACTAAGCAACAAGGGATTCATGAATTGCACATTATTATATGCTATTTTTCGTTAATTGGTAATCTACGAGCCAGACAAGTCTTTCAGTTCCTATTTGTTATGTGAACTTGATGATGAATTATTTTAAATTGTATTTCAAAGAGCATGATATGTTATATATGTTGTAAGCATGAAATGTTAAAATCAATTTATGACTACATTGATTGATTAAAGAAATATTGAGCGTATTTCTTGTGAGTATAAGGATATTTTGAGTGTGGATAACAGTGCAAGATTTACTCAACATAATCTTCGTTATTCTAGTCAGAACTACTCTCATATTAAGGTAAATGATATTATTTTTTTTCGTAAAAGTTGTTTTCGTTCAATATTCGTAAGGAGTATTATTTTCTTCCATACTCTATAGTATGAAAGCAATAATATTTCATTTCATATTCCTAAATTTAAACTTACTATAGTAAGTATTGCTTCTATAATTCCTGAAATGATTAGAAATTCCTTAAGATTTGCGCTTCATCTAATATCATTTTACTAGAATATTAGTCTAAACTTTCTTATGAAATTTTAATCTTTCATGTCGAAGTACTATTCATACGGTACTATTGTGACATTCCAGATTTTTAAGAATTTATAAATGAGAATTTAATAAATAAAATTCTTATTATGAGACGTTTTGATTTTAAGAATGTGTATATGTGTTATATATTGTGAAATATGTGATTTGGTGTTAAAAGAATTTTAGATATTAATTTTAATATTTATTGATTAAAATAAATATTTTAATTTATTTATTTATTGAGTTAAATAAATGATTATGTGACTGTTATGGAGTAATATAATTAAGTGTAATATATTAATTAAATAAATATTTAATATTTAATTTAATTAATATGTAATAATTTTATGTTATAGTTCTAATTTAATTGAGATAATTAAATTCGATGAACTTATGTGGTAATTGTTACATGAAATTATAATTAGCGAGTAATTATAATTGTTATGTGGTAATTTTTATGTGATTAATTGATGTTAACTTTTAATTAATTAAATTAGAATGTTAAGATTTAATTAATTAAAGTATAACATTAAAAATATGTGTTAAAGGATTTATTAAAAGAATTAAAAGAGTTTTTAAAACCGTTTTCCTAATCAAGGCCCTTGCACCGTTTTAAATCCGTTTTGTCAAACGGGGCCTAAACTACTAAAAATCTGTTTTTAAAATAATGTTATTTTTGCCAAATAAGCCTTAGGGCTTTTTAAATTTCAAATGTGTAACCTATGTATTAAGTGTAATTGTTATAATTATTATGGTCATTATGTATTATACGTTATAAACTTTATATTTATGTTTATACTTATAATATATGTAAGATATGTATATTTTGTATATACGTTAGTTAGAATTAGCTAAGTGTTAGTCAATTAAAAACGAAGAAGAAAGAGATACAGAGGAGAAAAGTGAGAGAGAAAAGAAAGAAGAAGGAGAAAGAAAGAAGATGAGTTGAGGAATCAACAAAGATATCATAATCTTCTTCTTCCTCACTAAGCAACAAGGGATTCATGAAGTGCACATTATTATAAGCTATTTTTCGTTAATTGGTAATCTACGAGCCAGGCAAGTCTTTCAGTTCCTATTTGTTATGTGAACTTGATGATGAATTATTTTAAATTGTATTTCAAAGAGCATGATATGTTATATATGTTGTAAGCATGAAATGTTAAAATCAATTTATGACTACATTGATTGATTAAAGAAATATTGAGCGTATTTCTTGTGAGTATAAGGATATTTTGAGTGTGGATAACAGTGCAAGATTTACTCAACATAATCTTCGTTATTCTAGTCAGAACTACTCTCATATTAAGGTAAATGATATTATTTTTTTTCGTAAAAGATGTTTTCGTTCAATATTCGTAAGGAGTATTATTTTCTTCCATACTCTATAGTATGAAAGTAATAATATTTCATTTCATATTCCTAAATTTAAACTTACTATAGTAAGTATTGCTTCTATAATTCCTGAAATGATTAGAAATTCCTAAAGATTTGCGCTTCATCTAATATCATTTTACTGGAATATTAGTCTAAACTTTCTTATGAAATTTTAATCTTTCATGTCGAAGTACTATTCATACGGTACTATTGTGACATCCCAGATTTTTAAGAATTTATAAATGAGAATTTAATAAATAAAATTCTTATTATGAGACGTTTTGATTTTGAGAATGTGTATATGTGTTATATATTGTGAAATATGTGATTTGGTGTTAAAAGAATTTTAGATATTAATTTTAATATTTATTGATTAAAATAAATATTTTAATTTATTTATTTATTGAGTTAAATAAATGATTATGCGACTGTTATGGAGTAATATAATTAAGTGTAATATATTAATTAAATAAATATTTAATATTTAATTTAATTAATATGTAATAATTTTATGTTATAGTTCTAATTTAATTGAGATAATTAAATTCGATGAACTTATGTGGTAATTGTTACATGAAATTATAATTAGCGAGTAATTATAATTGTTATGTGGAAATTTTTATGTGATTAATTGATGTTAACTTTTAATTAATTAAATTAGAATGTTAAGATTTAATTAATTAAAGTATAACATTAAAAATATGTGTTAATGAATTTATTAAAAGAATTAAAAGAGTTTTTAAAACCGTATTCCTAATCAAGGCCCTTACACCGTTTTAAATCCGTTTTGTCAAACGGGGCCTAAACTACTAAAAATCTGTTTTTAAAATAATGTTATTTTTGCCAAACAAGCCTTAGGGCTTTTTAAATTTCAAATGTGTAACCTATGTATTAAGTGCAATTATTTTAATTATTATGGTCATTATGTATTATACGTTATAAACTTTATATTTATGTTTATACTTATAATATATGTAAGATATGTATATTTTGTATATACGTTAGTTAGAATTAGCTAAGTGTTAGTCAGTTAAAAAAGAAGAAGAAAGAGATACAGAGGAGAAAAGTGAGAGAGAAAAGAAAGAAGAAGGAGAAAGAAAGTAGATGAGTTGAGGAATCAACAAAGATATCATAATCTTCTTCTTCCTCACTAAGAAACAAGGGATTCATGAAGTGTAGATTATTATAAGCTATTTTTCGTTAATTGGTAATCTACGAGCCAGGCAAGTCTTTCAGTTCCTATTTGTTATGTGAACTTGATGATGAATTATTTTAAATTGTATTTCAAAGAGCATGATATGTTATATATGTTGTAAGCATGAAATGTTAAAATCAATTTATGACTACATTGATTGATTAAAGAATCTTGATTGGGTAAGGAACTCAATCTTTATATTTGTTATGTTAATTAAAGCATGTACGCTATGTTAGTTTAATGATTATGAGATGTATGTTGAGCATGTTATTATGTGCTACGTGTTGCATGAAAGCTGTTAGATCTTGTTGAGCTGTTGAGCTCACTCTTACAAATAACCATTTTTGCAGGTCAAGGATGCAAGGTAATGATACGTGCTAGTTGAATGTTAGAGATCAATAGTAATTCAAGAAGATTACTTATTTTAGATGAGAATGCATTTAATGTTTTGATTGTAACATAATTATTGAATTGTAAGTTGAGCTATCCGATGTATAATGGATATTGATTTGTGATGTAAGATTTTAGATAGCAACTTCGATGTAGTTATTCATGTAATAAGTTTGAATCAAAGATATGTTATGTAAATGTTGAGATTCAGGGCAATAAAGAAAGAATTATATAAAAGTTTTAAATATTCCGCATTTTTAGTGATTGTATCATCGAATAATGATGTAAGGTTAGAATAAAGTTGTATTGTTAACGATTATACTACATCATACCATAGTGGGCTGACAATCCTACGATCACATCCAACACTAGGTTTAACCGTATTGATGACTTCCTCGAAATGATGTAGGAATAATAATCTATGCATCATAGGGATGTGATCGATTATTATTCCTACATCATATCGATTATTATTCCTACATCATATCGAGGAAGTCATCAATATGGTTAAACCTAATGTTGGATGTGATCGTAGGATCGTTAGTCCACTATAGTATGATGTAGTACGATCGTTAAAAATATAACTTTATTCTAAACTTACATCATTAGTCGATGATACAATCATTAAAAATACAGAATATTTAAAACTTTTATATAATTCTTTCTTTATTGCCCTGAATCTCAACCTTTACATAACATATCTTTGATTCAAACTTATTACATGAATAACTACATCGAAGTTGCTATCTAAAATCTTACATCACAAAGCAATATCCACTATACATCGGATAGCTCAACTTACAATTCAACAATTACGTTACAATCAAAATATTAAATGCATTCTCATCTAAAATAAGTAATCTTCTTGAATTACTATTGATCCCTAACATTCAACTAGCACGTATCATTATCTTGCATCATTGACCTGCAAAAATGGTTATTTGAAAGAGTGAGCTCGACAGCTCAACAAGATCTAACAGCTTTCATGCAACACGTAGCACATAATAACATGCTCAACATACATCTCATAATCATTAGAGTAACATAGCATACATGCTTTAATTCACATAACAAATATAAAGATTGAGTTTCTTACCCAATCAACATTCTTTAATCAATCAATGTAGTCATAAATTAATTTTAACATTTCATGCTTACAACATATATAACATATCATGCTCTTTGTAATACAATTTAAAATAATTCATCATCAAGTTCACATAACAAATAAGAACTGAAAGACTTGCTCGGCTCATAGATTATCAATTAATGAAAAACAGCTTATAATAATATGTACTTCATGAATACCTTATTGCTTAGTGAGGAAGAAGAAGATTATGATATCTTTGTTAATTCCTCTACTCATCTTCTTTCTTTCTCCTTCTTCTTTCTTTTCTCTCTCACTTTTCTTCTCTGTATCTCTTTCTTCTTCGTTTTTAACTGACTAACACTTAGCTAATTCTAACTAACGTATATACAAAATATACATATCTTACATATATTATAAGTATAAACTTAAATATAAAGTTTATAACGTATAATACATAATGACCATAATAATTATAATAATTGCACTTAATACATAGGTTACACATTTAAAATTTAAAAAGCCCTAAGGCTTCTTTGGCAAAAATAACATTATTTTAAAAATTGGTTTTTAGTAGTTAAGGTCCTGTTTGGCAAAACGGATTTAAAACGGTGTAAGGGCCTTATTTGGAAAAACGATTTTAAAAACTCTTTTAATTCTTTTAATAAATCATTTAACACATATTTTTAATGTTATACTTTGATTAATTAAATCTTAACATTCTAATTTAATTAATTAAAAGTTAACATGAATTAATCACATAAAAATTGCCACATAACAATTATAATTACTCGCTAATTATAATTTCATATAACAATTACCACATAACTTCATCTAATTTAATTATCTCAATTAAATTAGAACTATAACATAAAATCATTACATATTAATTAAATTAAATATTAAATATTCATTTAATTAATATATTACACTTAATTAAATTACTCCATAACAGTCACATAATCATTTATTTAACTCAATAAATAAATAAATTAAAATATTTATTTTAATCAATAACTATTAAAATTAATATCTAAAATCTTTTTCACACCAAATCACATATTTCACAATATATGACACATATACACATTCTCAAACTCAAAACGTCTCATAATAATAATTTTATTTATTAAATTCTCATTTATAAATTTTTAAAAATCCGGGATGCCACATCCTTCCCTCCTTATAAGGATTCTGTCCTCGGAATCAACGAAACCTCCCTTACTCGGTTTTCACAAAATCTCTATCATAATTTTATTGTTGAACAACTTCAACAAATTATCTCAACAAAAGTTTATATATATATACTACTCCATTCATTCCTTCAACAAGTTTTTGGTTTTATTACATAACCTACAATTAAACACAATTATATCAAATATTATATATCCTTTAACCCGTTTATTTTCTTTTTAAGGATCATAACCATATACTCTACTCGTATAATTCATATACTTCACTATCTTGTAAGTATTCGGGTTATCACAATTATTCATACGGCATTATTCATACATACGGTACTATGCATGAGTACTATTAACAACGAAATTAATTTTTCTTTTCTTTGTCCAAGTTATCTTTTATGAATCTTATTCTTGAAATTGGATCCATGTTTTGATCTTCATTTTTGAACTCTGGATAAATTGAATTATAAATATCTAATATTTGTCCTTGATCTCACTAGATTCGTTCTTTATATCATTTTTCATCATCCTTAGTTTTAAATTGTGGTGAAAGTTATCTTTGGCCCGCAGTGCAAAGATGAATTGTTTATAGATGAATATCTTTGGCCTGTAGTGCAAAGATGAACTGATGATTGATGAATATCTTTGGTCCATAGTGCAAAGATGAACTATCGATTGATAAATATCTTTGGCCATAGTGCAAAGATGGACAGGTGTTTGGCATGATCATGACCACTTGTGATACAAATGAATATCTTTGGCCCGTAGTGCAAAGATAAATTATTGATTTGAAATATTTATTGATTGATGTTACAGGGATAAAATATTGATGATGTACTTTTAAATCATAGAAGATAGTAGACATCATTCTCTACTTAACTCTTTTAATGATTGTTATTTTCGCTGCAGTTGTTGATCTAAAACTTGTTGTCCATAATATTTTATCTGATTTATTGAAGGTTAACGATAATTTATTCTTCATTATCTTAGTCATAATATTCTTTACTGGGCAAGTTGAGTTCACTCTTTTCTTTCATTGTTCTTTTCACGAAATGAGAATATAGGTGGGACTAGTCGGGGAATGGAGTGATGGTCCGAGATAGTTCTATAGTAGTCCTCACTATTTTGTAAAATAGTGTGATAATAATTATAATGAGGACTTAATTTGAGCGTTTATATTTTCTGCATAATATCTGTATTGGCGCTGACAGTTTGTATGGTCGTATTTTGTAAGACAGTTTAATAGTTAAAATAGGAAGATTTGTATTTGGATTCTGTACCATATATTTGGCGACTCATAATGGGTTGTGTGGACCTATTTCGAGGGCGTCACAATAGGTGTTATCACAACCTCGCAATCCAGCAGATAGAGGGATTGACTCTGATGGAACCATCTCTTGGATAAAGCTCGTAAATAGCCCAGGGCAGCAACGGGGAGCAATGGTGAAGAAGGCCTAGAATCCCCAAGAATCCACTATAGCTCGGTACTCGAGGTGAAGTGAATGATATAGAGAGTATATACTAAACCAATTACCCCTGGGCTGGGAAAACTCTGTGACCTGCACGGCCTTAAGGTTAAGAAAACCGATTGCTGGAAGAAAAGAGAAATCAAGATAAAATAATGTAAAGATCATATACCTCGTTCGCCTTCAAATGAATGGAGGGATGACGGCTCAGGTCCGTACCCAGCAAATCAGGAACGGCTACCTGAATGCCAGGAAGAAAATTGGGCGTCGCAGTGGGCTGAGGCGGAGCCTCAGGATCAAGGATATCCTTCTCATCCAAATGAGGTCGGTCCTCATCGAGAGGATGAAGAACTGGCTCCGTCAACCGCTGAACCTTCCTGCTAATCCGTGAAGTAGGAACGTCAGAGGCAGGCCTCCGCCGGCAAACTCCAGCTGAAACCCGACAAAGTGAAGAGCTGATGGGTCTCTTGGAATCCATATATGAACAACGAGTTCGTAGGAATCGAAGCAAAGTTAGGTATATTTCTGTCCTTTTAAAATTTCAAATTTTCTACTGCTTGGAGATAATATTATCCTTGAAATATAATTTAGGTCATCACATCATGCATGTCTTACATGTGCCATTATATGTGTACATCATTTTTAACTCGCATCCTAGCATATCTACACATGCACTAGGACCCTGACGTCTAACTCACGAAAACATTTTGCCAGAGTTTCCCCTATAAAATGAACTATCCACATGCCCGAAGCATGCATTAAACCACCCTATGAGGGTACACCATCACATCCAAGCAATTAAATAGCAATTTATACAGTTTTACTAAATACATAGCTAAAATGCGTGTCAAGACTAACTAATAAATTGTAATATGTTGCATCCATATAGTCCATAAGATGATACGTAAGCATGCATTGCATTATAACATGTCCATCAAGCTATCTGTGCATACATGTTTAATATAATGCGCTTAATGAAAGAAATACAATTTTTCACTGATGAAAACACGAGAAAGTGGAGTCTATATGTTACCTGTAGTGCGTGGAACAGACGTAGGGTTACTGATCACTCCAAATCAAACCAAAATTGAGTAGATCTAAGATAGAGGGTTAAAGTTTTCAGAGAAAACTCGAATCGAATGCATGAAAATTAGCTTTCCCGAGCGTATTAACCCAGCCACGGACAGCCTCAACCATACATACTCCAGCCGCATGTATAAGTGCGGCTACCCTCAGTTGGTCCCGCAGCTTCCCGTTTGGTAAAATGCAGTCCGAAAAGTGTTATTTTGGTTCCAAAAAGGACACTCTACTTAAGAAGGCACCCTTTCGGGTCATTTTTAGACCCTGAAAACCCTTCAAAAAGGCATAAAATCAGTAAAGATTAGAAATCCCGACGTTGAACGCTGGAAGATTAGAAAGTCAGTCAAAATCAGTAATCCATCTTGGAATCCACCGGCATTAACCCTCGTGAAGGTATCGGCTCAACCCTGATATAGAATCCACCGGCATTAACCCCGGTGAGGTTATCGGCTCAACCCCGATATAGAATCCACCGACATAAAACCCCGGTAAAGGTATCGGCTCAACCCTGATATAGAATCCACTGACATTAACCTTGGTGGAGGTATCGGATTGACCCCCGATGATGTAATCCATTGGCAACAACCCAACGCAGACGACAGCACAACTCTGATGATGTAATCTGTTGGCAACAACCCAACACAGGCATCGGCTCGACCCCCGATGGTGTAATCCGTTGGCAACAAACCAGTGAAGGCATCGGCTCGACCCCGATGATGTAATCCTTTGTCAATGATCCAACGCAGGTCGGCATAATCCCGACGATGTAATCCTTTGGCACCAACCCAACGCAGATGGCGGCACAACCCCGATGATGTAATCCGTTGGCAACAACCTAACGCAGGCATCGGCTCGACCCTCGATGGTGTAATCCGTTGACAACAAACCAGTGAAGGCATCAGTTCGACCCCGATGATGTAATCCGTTGGCAATGATCCAACGCAGTTCGGCATAATCCCGATGATGTAATCCGTTGGCAACAACCTAACGCAGACATCGACATAACCCCGATGACATAATCCATTAGCAACAAACTAGTGAAGGCATCGGCTCGACCCCGATGATGTAATCCGTTGGCAATGATCCAGCGCACGTCGGTATAATCCCGACAATGTAATCCATATGCAACAAACCAGTGAAGGCATCGGCTTGACCCCTGATGATGTAATCCGTTGGCAACAACTCAACGTAGGCATCGACTCGACCCCCGATGATGTAATCCATTGGCAACAACCCAGTGAAGGGATCAGCTCGACCCCCGATGGTGGAATCCATTGGCTACAACCCAATGTGGGCGTCGGCGTAACCCCGATGACGTAATGCCTTTGACCTTCTTATAATCTCACATATCATTATATATTTTACACATGACGTTGCATCATCAGATATACCTTGTCATGCATTCTTCGTGTCTAGTAATCTTTGTCGTGTTCATTCCATTACATTGCACAAACATGACAAACAAGGGCATCTGTAGACACTCTAAATTTTGCTTTCTTTTTACTAACCTTGTAGAAGGGCAAAATCATAATTTTACTTTAGAGACAACCTCAAGATAGGGGAAAAGCATTCTATCACCCCAGAGACAACCCTGTGAATGATTCAAAGGGCCAATGACGTCCGAACAAAATGCGAACTGAACGAGGATCGCAAAGCTAAGGAAGTGTCCGCCAAAAGTCACCTCAGTAAACCTCGAACTGCATGCCATCAAAGATAAGCCAGTTAACTGCAGTCTGGAACTGGAAGATACCTCTCAGCTACCAGCATCATCTTCCCGGACCCCGATTCAGTCAGACTCGACTTTATTCTGCAACCTTTCGCAAAGACTTTTCGAGAGTTTGGCCTACGAAGCTCAACTTTCTCCAAACCGAGACCGAAGGAACAAACTTCAAGATAGTGGGACCCACGAGGCCCAGCCATAGGTATACATGCGACTAGCAGTATGTAATATGCGGCTGGCTTTGAGATCATAAATCAACAACATCAGCTCATTTAGAAAAAATAGAAGAGTTTTAGAGAGAGAGAAATAGTATTTAGAGAGAAAAACCCTCGGGTTTGATCATTCTACACACATTTTGAGTTGTTTAATCTTTTTTAACACATACTTTGAGTCTCGAGAGTGTTCTTAGTTGATCCCGGGTGATAAAACACTTGTTCATGCGTCCCTCAAGGTGAAAACGCTCATTTTAGCCACTTTCTTTGTAAACTTTGCTTAATGTACTAGATTGATGTTATATATTGCTTAAATCTAGTTAAACATGTTGTTTTAAAGTATATTGTGTAGTAGTTGGTAGATATTAAGTTTTTAGCGGTTATTTATTGCATATTTGGTTGTAAATCAAGTCTGGAGGCTAGATCTACCTAGATCTAAGCCGGATCTAGCCTTTTGGGTGGTTATTAATCATGAAGCTTTAACCCGTATGCTAGATTGGCTTAGATCCATGGTAGATCTACGTATTTACTGCTTTTAATCGGTCCCAGTTACCCCGTATAGCCCTAGATCTATATCTAGAGGCGAAAGGGGTCCGAAGTGGCTTGACATGGTGATTTCAATCGATGAAATCATCTAATATCAAGTCTAGGACATTGTACATGTATATTTGGGCATAATAATGCGAGCCTAGGAATCCCAGTGTCGAGATCCCATGATTGGATCCCGACTTGATTCCCACGATGGACCGGTTTAGTGATGTAATGTTTAAATAACGCAAAAATCATTATATGTGCAATGTTTGGATCTTGAAGACGAACTCGAGGGGTTAGTACCGAGTAGTTGGATTCAAGGTCCCGTGATAGTGAAAACTTTGATTGTAGGTGCTCGGATTCATCGAGATGGCTTACATGCCTGATGATGATCCGACCTTTTTTGGCGCTTTCTAGCATGCATTTTCACCAAAACGATTTCTAAATAAAAATAGCAAAGAGCTTTCATAATAACAATAAAGCGATTTGGGGATAGACATTACATCATAAATGGAATTATCAAAAGACCTCGATTCCTATTTAACGAAGGATTTGAAAACTTTATTTTCAAAACATCATTGATATATATTGTGTTCTAAAAAATGAACTTTTATATAAATCAAATCCTTTGTGCATAGGGATTAAAGAGGTACAACACTACTTTCGTAATAATGACATAGACTAAAAAAATCAATAATGGAAGTATCAAAGGTCCTCGATTACTATTTAGGCGAAGGATTTGAAAACCTTTTTTTTTCCCAAAATATCGTATGAAATGTATATTTTATCTAAAATAAACTTTTGCTAAATCAAATCCTTCATACATAGGTGCAAAAGAGGAATGACACTACTTCTAAATAACTCACAATGAAGCTTAGAATAAAACTTTCAAAATAAAACACACACATACACTCATACACACACACACTCACACTTTTATGCACATGAAATCTGTGACACCCCCAAATCCGGGTACTTCGTTTCCACATGATTTGGTGTTCACTTTCTAATTAAAACATACATCTACCCAAATAAAATTTCACACTAATTACAACCTTCATAAAACCTTAATAAAATCTTCCTCTAGAAAGAATGGCAACTTGTTCAACAAAAATCCCAGGGTTATCTTAACCTTAACATCATTCAAATAATGTAAATGCAGAAATATAAACATAACCAACTAAGTCTTATTACAAAAGCAACTTGACGTCACAAGCCTTCACTTATTCATCTTTCCTTTTCCTTTACTTGTTGATGGTATGTCAACATTCTTGGTCTCAACTGCAAATGGTGGTAAAGCAGGCAAGAGTGAGCAAACAAAAGCTCACTTGGATATACAACAGTGATATGACATAAGTGAATCATTTCAAAAGAGTTTGAATAACTTTACTTTCATCAATATAAAGAATTGAAATATAATTCTTTCATCAATATATAGGATTCGAATATGAAATCATCTGAGGGTCATAAGACCTTGAACCATTGTCCTAGGTTATAAATATTTCTATTTAAACCTTTAATAGTCAATAAGACTATGGACCCTTAACTCGTACTCAGGGGGATCAACCCTTTGTACCATGAATTGTGCACAACCATTTAACGCTTTTGCATAAATTTTCCCCTAATTAATAGGGTTGTTCCTTCTCAGAAATTGAATACAAGTCCGCACCAAAGAAAGTTCTGTTTGGATAGATAAGGGAACTTTAGAGTTCAACTGTCATCAACTAGGAGTAGTTGAATCGACTTACAGTCCTTTACAGTTCAATAATATAAGAATCATGAACCAATTTCAAAATATAACAATAAACTCATAATAGATAGGCATGCTTTTAGAAGCTTTCTATAAACTAAGTAGATCTTGCTTGAACAATTAAGTCAAGATCATATTACTAAAATAACGCTTTACTACTTACGCTTTATGAGTATGGTATAACTTGTACCACATATAACAAGTGAATGAACTTTCATGATTTATTGAGCAAGGGTTAGGAAACTTGCACAATGAAAATATACAATGAATAGGCTTGTATAGCATTCAAGAGTAGATTAAAGAACTTGCACAATATAAATAACAAGTTTAGAAACTTGTTTAACATAAGAGAATAAGGGTAAGAGAACTTGCCTTAAGCGCAAGCTACACTTTAACAACTATACGCACTTCACAAACACCCTACACATTTATATTGCATTCAAACCATCTATTAGTATCCAATTACAACATTTAAACCATTGAACTTCATATCCAAGTCCAACTCATAGTATAATTTACCACATTGGTTACTAATTAGTCAAGTACGTGAGTCTATACTCACGGCATGCATTAATAAGCCTATACTTCAATGAATCGTGTTGTGTGCCTCGTGAAAGCAACACACAAACACACACATGTAACATATTCATAATATACTTCAATCTAACTTAAACACATCAAAAACATGTTATCTTATTATACATTTCACTTTCCAAGTCTTAGAAACAAGTTAGCTTAACAAACGGGGAATAAAAACTCAAAAACCAAAATCCAGAATTTCCGGGAAGCAACCTCACCCGCTGGGGCGGGTCCTCCCAGCGCAAAACACCCGCTGGGGCGGTTGTTCCCCCTGCTGCACCACTTGGTTCGCGAACTGGTGGAGAATTAAGCCAATTTGGCTTATTCCTTCACACCGAATTCGATTTTTCCAACATGATAAACATAAAACTTGATACTAACAATATTTTAAACTTATTATCATGCTCATAACATATATAATCCATATAAAACATAATCCAAAAATAGATTTCATGATTTTCAAAGAAAAATACAATTTTAAGCGTTCTTGACGAAAATTGCTACTACGAATTCGTTTTTCATCCAATTCAAGTGATTCCAATTGTGATAACTCATATTCTTAATACATTAACATAATACATGATCAATTTTAACAATAAGTCAAAATCAAACATCAATTTGATAGTTTCAAAAGCTGTTTTTAGAAATAGTTTCACCAAAAATCACTATGAACATGCTTCGTATTGTTTATCAAAAATTCATGGATTGAATTGCTAGAATCATCATATAACTCATATATAATCATGTTATATCACATATTACACATAATTCATGCTCACCTCAAGTATTTAAGGAAATTTTCAACATAACTTCATAATCTAACACTATGAACATGAATTTCATAGTGTTCATCATATACTTGTGAATTGAAATTCTTAAACAACTATGAAACTCTCATGTAAACATATATATATATATACATACATATCCCATTCACATATCAAAATAAATAGCTTTCACAAAGAGACTTTCACATAGAGTTCTAAAACCATGAAAACATGAAAGAATATGCTTTGAAAACTTGTTTTACAACAATTGTATTTTGAAAACCCTTTCATGGCATACAATTTCGTATGAAAACATATAACATCATATAACACATATAATTTCATGATTGTAAAGACCTAATTTGGCAAAGAAGAAAACACAACACATAAGAATTAGTTCTAGGGTTAAGATTATAACCTTACTAGTTTTAGGTTAAGAGAGAGATGAACTTGGGCTTGCTTTGCCTTCTTCTTCTTCTTCTTCTTCTTCTTCTTCTCTGAGAATTCTCTCTAACCCTCTTCTTCTTTCCTTTCTTTGTTTTGTAAAACTAACGTAACTTTGTTTTTAACTTAACATATATAATATTATACATATAATCATATATATATATGTAACTTATAAATAATAAGTATAATATTTATAATCATAATAAGTATTATTAATTACATAGGTTATAGAATTTGAAAAGAGTAAGGCCACATTTGGCAACCTCTTAGAAAAATAGGTTTTTAGTGCTAAGGCCTTGTTTGGGTAAAACACTTTAAAATCATTTTCTAGTCTTTTAATAACTCTTTAAATTCATAGATTAAATATTACACTTATTTAATTAAATTACAACACTCTAATTCAATTAAATAAACTTAACTGTTCACATAATACCAAATTGTCACACAATTGAATTTCCTTTATTAAACATAATTCGTGTACAAATTATTATCACTTAGCACATAACATTAATTCTAATTAAATTATTCCCAATTAAATTAAAATAATGCTACACCATTGCTAACATATCAATTTAATTAATCATATAGCACTTAATTAAATTGTCCACAACAATCGCACAATTTATTTATTTATCTTCACAAATAAATTCCATAAAATATTTATTTACTTCAATAAATATTTATAATTAATATTTAAAATTCTCAATCGTTATAAAATCAATAAGATGCGGTAACGTGTTTTCACAGGAGTTGGGGGGGGGGTGCCTAACACCTCCCCTCCCCCCCCCCGCTTAACCTAGCCCCCGAATTCTATGAATCTTTGGTATCCAGACCAATCTTAAGGAGTCACATATATATTGGACCATACTTCGAAAACTTTAAAAATTGGATGTGTTGGTACATCCATTTACATTATACCAACTGGAGGCTCTGTCTCATTCGGTCCAATCATCAAAATTAAATAATAAAATCAATCTTTTCAAAGTCGTCGGCACTTATGTTGGCATCGCTTTTCTAAAACCTCACCCTTTAATAGAATCTATAGACATAGCGAATCATGGAAGGGTAAAATAAACAAAATAAACTTAGGAAAGACGATTACACCACATTTAATATTTTTTCCCGACGTCGACAGTCTTGATAGCACACAGTTCAATGATTACTGCGGTGACTTCTTATGGCCTTTTTTTCTCAGCTTTACGATCCTCGTTCTGTCCGCGTCGTGTTTATGAATCGTTGGCAGTTTGATTTCTCCATAGGGCTGTCTCTGGGGTGAAAAAATGCTTTTGCCCTTCCTCGGGGTTGTCTCCGAAGTAAAATTATGCTTTTACCCTCCTGAAAGGTTAGTCCAAGGAAAGCAAATTTTCGAGTGTCTATAGTGTCGCTTGTAGATTTGGCATTCGGTTCAACCGCTTCCTCTTTGTGCATACTAACCGATTCATATGCAAGTATTATTTATGTGTTAGTTTCCATTTAAATTCTTGCATTGGTATCAGAGTCGTGCTATGCTTAATCTCGCATAAATATTCTGTCATTATTTATGATTTTTCATATAAAGCTTGAAATAGAATATAAATGGTATAATATGCTAGAGAACATATTAGAGACTAAAAATACAGTATGATGTAGTCCATATACATGTTAAGACACCTACAAAATTTCGTTGTAATCGGATTTGTATTTTAAGAGAAAACACAAACCCTAATTTACGTTTACGTTTTTTCAAATAAAAATTTGTTTTCCTACAGAAGTCAAATGTATATTTTCTTTACATATTAAAACAATACATCTCCCCACGATTCTAGAAATATAAAGTTTATATTTTTTGGACATCTATAGAATTAATTATGATTTTTTTAAAAAAGGTACCAAACTGTAATTGTGCTTCTGGTCTGTTGAGGAAGAAGAAGCTGATGTCAGCACGTGTCAAACGTGGGGGCCATGCACCAGTTTTTAAAAAAAGGAGGCAGAGTATGTGGGGTCCGCGCGCCACCTTCTAGACATTTTTTTTGAAAACTTTTTTTATAGAATTTTTTTTTTCTGGTCACTTTAATTATTTTTTTTGAATTTTTTCAACAATGAATAAAATTTTCAAAAATTGTTAGTAGCTATTTATATTGCTTTAAAAATTGTTTAAAAATTGTTCAGAAATGTTATTTGGGCCAAATTTTGTCATGTGATTTTAGAGGCATGTTTACAAGTTTTCCACTTACTGATGTTGAGAATTGGATTGTTTTAGTTCCTTAAATTATTTTACTATCAATTATTATTTATTTGAAAAATAATTGCATTAAATAGTAAAAAATTTCCAAAATGATCCAAAAAATTTCACAATATTACATTTTCATGTATACATACTGTTAGAAAAATATTTTGTCAATTTTGGAGCAAAATTGAATATTTTATCACATTTATTTTATTGTGAATTTATGTGTAAATATTATGTTTATTGCGCATATTTGTTACGTTTGTCCCCTTAAGATTTGACCAAATACATTCGGCTTCCTAGTGGGAGCTGTGGTGGGTCCATTCATGCACATACCCCTTATTTGTTATTGCATGGTGCTTTGGATTTACCAAAAAAGGTTGATATTTAATTGTTTTTGGAGACGAGCTCTCACTTTGTGATAGAGACCTGAGATTAAAATAATTATGAGAATACAAGTGTAGCATTCCCAATTTTATTAATATATTGATGTAGTAGGAATCTTTGATGTAAAATTTTTATTGATGTATTTATATCGAAGCCTTGTAAGGGAATGTAATTTTGCACTTGTTCTTCAATTAATTGATTTTATCTCCCAAAGTACAATTAAATTATCAATAGAGGTTTTTGTTTATAAACCCCGTCCTTATTTTTGTTGTAATGGGCTATTTGGATTTTTTGTCATATAAAATAAAATTAATCATAATTATTTATTTTATGACATGGCAATGATGATTATGAGCTTAGCGATTTTTTGATTTCTATCCATAGACTAAATAATTGTGATTAATTATGATTTAATGACAAAATTATTATATGTGTGCTAATATTTATATTTCGTGCAACCTTATTGTAGTGAAATGACCTCTAAAAATGTGATTGTTGACCTTAACATAGGTGAAAAATTGGATGATAAAAATTATTGCCCTTGGTCAAAGAAAATTCAATATCTGCTTAATGTGTTAGATGTGCTTGAAACTTTAACTACCACTATGCAACCGCCTGAGGAGGGCACCACTGTTCAGAACCGTCGAGACAGACAAACCTGTGAAGAATGGGTCAAGAAAGATCCTTGTGCGCGCTTTACCATGTTAAGCAGCATGCACAACGACCATATTGGCGAATTTGAGTCCTGCAAAACTGCAATGGAAATGTGGGATATGCTAAAGAAGACCTATGGTGGGACTACAACTACTACGTTGCGGGAGCTTAATTATAATTTGGACAGTTACAAGAAGGAGCCCAAACACACTATGGTAGAGCACTTTCGAGTAATATAGGCCATGATCCACGAGCTTAGTGCAGCTGGCACAACCCTTACTGAAGAGCAACAGATTCAAGCTATGCTCAGGTCTTTACCTGATGCTTGGGAGCCTTTCACGATGACTATGATACATAATGACAGTATCAAAACTCTTGCAGATCTCAAAAGGCATCTTGAGCTTGAATATGAGCGTTGTGGTGCTAAAGATAGCAGCTTTGTCTTCATGGCTCAAGCTGGTCCAAGCAATGCAAAAGACAAGCGCAAGAGACAAGCTAATGGCAATGATCAGGTTAAGACTAATGCACCAAAACAGAAGGTAATGCTAAGCACCTCAGGGGCAAAAAAGGAGGAAAAAAGAAGATGACTTGATATAATTGTCAGAAGGATGGACATTTTGCTCGTGAATGCACTGACCAAAAAAAAAGGTAAAATCTAAATTTCTTCATTGCGATGAATACTGTAATATCCGAGATTATTATGTAATTTACTAGTTATTAATAGACAAATTTATGTGAAACTCTTGTGTGATTTCTATTATTAGGGATATATGTGCTATTCATATATGTTATGTGATGAGATATATTTAAATGGTTGGTTTCGATTAATTTAACTATTTAAATTATTTAGGTAGTAATTAATTCTATTAATTTTGTGGGATGGTATTAAAACATGAGTTTGAGTTCGGAGCGGAATTTAGAGACTCGGACTGCGTATTTGAGTCCTGAACGTCGAAATTAGTCAGGATAGACTGTAACCACAAAAATGTGTCACGGTTGAATTTTTGGTCAAAGTCAACCGGTTGACTTTTTCGGGGAAAAAGTCAACCACAAATTTCGGAGATGAATTTGACAAAATGGATAGTCCCACGACTTTCGGAACGTCGACTTTAGTAGAAATCGATACAAGTATCGAAACGTTTGGCTACGGAGGGCAAAATGGTTAAAATAGTTATTTAATTTATTGAAATAGTATTTTAATATAGAAGTACATCAACTGTGGGGCGAGTGTGACTATCAAATTGGGACAATGAGAAGGGAGTATACGTATATAGTGGAATTGAAGGAGGAGGGAATTAGTTTTATATCTTATTACACCCAAAACCTTTTTATTTTCCCAAACTCCCACTTTCTTCTTAATTAACTAAACTAATGAATGGATATGATGGCTGTAATTGACGTTATGGAGTTGGAGGGGTGGAAGACTTAAGTAATCTCAACTTCTATATATACTCTCCTCTCAAAACACCATTCTTGTTGCTTAAAAATTTCATACGGGAGAAATATTGAGAGCTTGGGTGAAGTTCGCGATTTCTGGAGAATTTTGCAAGCAAGGGAGATTGGTTATCAAGCTTTAATATGATCATTATCAGTAGCTAACTCTAACCAAGAGGTAATCCATAACCAATTTTATATATTTTTGAGGAAAATAGTGAAAAATACATATATAATCATAGTTGATGATTTATTTTGGCTTTGTGATGCCATGTTATGGTGTATTACTGTTATGTGGCTATTAAGTATGAAAATTCTGGACTTAATCATGTTGCAATTACATAGAGAATCAAGGAATTATGCTATGCATGCTATATGTTTGATTAAATGCCACTAACATGTCAATTTGTTCGAATCATGGGAATTCAGTAAAGTTAAAGGTTGTGTTATGTGCAAACATGTTAGTATAGATGTTCTGGACAGTAGGAGCCTTTCAATTGCATGCTAGAATCAAAATCATGATTTTGTCAAAGTTAGTTTAAAAGTGAAATATGTGATTTTTGGGTTTTTCGGAGCCTTGGAATCATGGTTTCTATAACCCGTTTATGGTAGGTAATAATTTTATAAAATACTATGTAGCATGATGTATAACTTGACCAAAATTCATAAGAAACGGAGTTAATATGAGCAAGATATAAAATTCGAAAGCAAGCATGTTGGTAATAAAATCTACAAAAAATATGGATTTTCCAAAAATTTTCTAAGTGTGAAAATCTGTTCTGGCATGCTTTTCTAGGTAGCCGAGTTATGGTCTTAATATACTAGTTTCTGGTATGTGTTATTTTTGTAAAATACTATGCTATATGAAGTATGTTGTGTCCAAGTTTCATGGTCATATCATGTATGGATTGTTCGGAATTAATTCGCAAATTGGGCTGCTCAAACTGTAAAAAATTTTGGGGATGAAGAACTGCGCAGCCGTGCCGGTCTGGGTCGGGTCGGGCCGGGTCAGAAAAATGTCAGAAACTTATTTTTTTCCCAGATTCCAATATTTAACCCCTGGACCTATAAGATGCAACATGTTTATGTAATTGAATTGTATGTTAATCGAATACGTGCTAATTAATAACTTATTTAAATAAAAGGAAGCCATTATACTTCCAAGCCGTGTTTGAAAACCTAATTGCTTAACGTGACACATATGAATCGGTTACGTGAAGGTTAATTGCTAGCTTTAGCTATAGCAGACGTATCAGGTAAGTTTCTTACCCTATTTTTCATTGATAAATTATTCAAGCCTTACTTCTTTTATTGCGGTAAGGGTAAGTACCGAGCTCGTGCTTATTCGTTGACACGTACAAGTTCTTTTGACGTAAAGTTCTACAACTTCAATTATCTTGCAAATTTTATTATTGATTACTCAGTTATTGCTTCAACTGCTATGCTTTAAAGTTCTATTTATTTAAAGAACTGTTTCTAAGTATGTTTCCTGGCCTTTGTTTGCAGCTGGTTAGTATTGATGAAAAATGATTTAATTCAAATCTTTCGAAGCTATTTAATGTTTACCAATCCAAATTGCTTTGGTGCGGTCTCGCATGAATACTAAGATGAACAACCCGAATAAACGGGCGAACAGATGTCGGGCATATAGTCCCATATATGCTTATGCTGTTTAAACTTTATACTTGTGCACAATGTAGGGTACGATAGGCTGATCACCTGGAGTACTTGCAGAGACCGTTTGCAATCTATTTGATTGTTAAACCGTCTAATGGTTTTCGATGAAACAAAGTAACATTCAGGGTATTTAACACCCCTTAGTATGATATTGAGGATTCTTACACTCCTACTCTTTTACATTCTTGTTTAACACTTGATAATTCTTTCAACTGTTGAGATATAGCCATACATATGCTTTTACTCCTGATGTATGTTTTCAAACTTCTTTATATACTTGAAGGGCAATTTGTGCTCATTCTTGTTTAAACCTTTCAGTTAAGAATGAGAAGGCTGAGGGCTCGGGCAAGGACAAGGGGAAGTCTAAGATGAAGTGATGAGAGTTGTTTATGTAATAAGTTATATTTCCACATATAATGTTATGTAGCGATAAACACTAAGTTTAAGTTTTGGTTTATTAAAGGTTGTAAAGACTTGGTATTTTATTTGGAATAAGTATGTAATAGTTATTATTATTATTATTATTATTTTCGAAGTTTATGTAGATTAGATAATGATGTATGTTGTACCATGAGCACCATGTCTTGTAACCGATGTTATACGGATTTGGGGGAGTTACAGGTTCGTATCAGAGCCGTAGGTTATAAACCTTAGGTGGGGAACCTGAGACTATAACCTTAGGGAAGTTAGTGGAGGATATAAGGAGATGAACTCATGTAGAGTTCTAAGGGTTGTGTCAAATCTATTTTTCTATAAAACAAAAGCAACATCTATTTTAAAATACTAATCGAGTTGTTTGTCTTGATTGTAGGATGTCAGGAGAAGAGGAAGTTAGAGATATCCACGTAGTGAGTGAGCAGTTGGTGACAGCTGTACCTGGGCCTATAGCTGAGGCAGCAGCTGAGTCAGACCCAGAGGAGTATCCTGAAGAGGAAGAGGAGCCCGAGGAGGACTCCGAGGAAACACCTGAGGATGGTCTACTAGATGAGTTGATGGATAGGATTACAGAATTGGATGACAAGGTCCATGAGTTAGAGGAGCTGTATCAGGGGGACCAGGAAGCGGCAGCATTGCTTGGGGCGTTGGTGCAACACTTGATAATTAGGAACGGGGATCTGGCTGACAAGCTGCGAACAGCAGGTCAGAAGGCGGACAGGCTGAAGGATGAGAAAGAAGCTATCAGGACCCACTTGGGACATACCACTAATGGGTTAGAGTCAAGGATTTAGAGTCTCCAAACTGATAAACAGATCATTACCACATTCTGGGGAGATGAGAGGAGAGGCCGTGTTCGGGCCGAGAAGCTAACAGGCGAGTTAGAAGGTGAAGTAAGAGATAAGAAGGTTAGAATGGATAGAATGAAGTACGCGTTTAAGTCAGCACATGGGAGGTTCCAGCATAGGGTGTATCACTTTCCACGTGAGGAGTACCGGTCTAGACATGCCATAAGCCGTGGACTGGTGCTGGAGATAGCGAATGAAGAGCATGAAGACGCCATTAGGCGGGGTCTTTAGTTTATTCGTGTTAAACTTTTACTACTAGCGTATGGAACGCTTATCTATGAAATAAAACTTAGTTTTCGGTCTTTCCAAGTGCTTTGGGTTAAAGAGATGTAAATGTCATAATGCCATAAGATGACGAGATACCTTGTGATTATGTTTTTTTTAAATAAATATGCTTTTATTTAAATATGTGATGTGCTGATTAAGTTGTTATGTAAATCATAAATGCTGTAGGAATAAGTTATGGGATGATAACATTAAGTTTATTGAAGCAGATAGATGGCTAGAGGAAGACGTCGTCAAGTACCAGAAGGGTCAGGCGGTAATGCTAGGGGTCCACTGAACCCCATGCAACAATTCGTAGACATGTTAGCTGGGGCACTTCAGAATCAAACCCCGAATACCAATAACTTGCTAGCGGGCCAGGTGGCACACTTTAAGGACTTCAAGAGCACGGGACCCCCAGAATTTAAAGGAACCACTGAACCCTTTGAAGCCCAAACTTGGGTTAAGGAAATCAAAAAGGCGTTCGCTATTGCCCGAGTAGGAGACAATCATAAAATAATCTTCGCCACGTATATGCTGAAGGGTGAAGCCAACTACTGGTGGGAGGCAAACCAGACCAGGGCTGGAGAAGGTGTGATACCGTGGGACGGGTTTAAGAAGATATTTTTCGAGAATTACTTTCTTGCGAGTATGCAGAGTCGCATGGAGATGCGATTCCTAGAGCTGAAGCAAGATGATATGACGGTACCCCAGTATGCCGCAAAGTTCAACGAACTGGCGAGGTTCGCGCCTCATCAGGTCGACACTGAGGAGAGGAAAACGAGGAGGTTTGAGCAGGGTCTCAAACCATGGTTATACAGTAGACTTTCGGTGTTGCAGATGAACAGCTTTGCGACTCTCCTGGAGAAGGCTATAATTGCTGAGGGCGGAAGTGAAGCCCTAATGAAGTTTAATACGGAGAAAAAGAAGAAGAATGAAGGAGGGAATAGCGGGGAAGGTAGTAGCAGCAGTGGTGCAAACAAGAGGAAGTGGAACAACAACAACAACAACAATAACAATTTCAACTCGGGAAACTCTGGGGGAAAACCAGGGGAAACAAAGAAGAGGACTGAGGCATGCAAGGAGTGTGGGAGGAATCACTCGGGTGCATGTCTAAAAGGGAAGAATGTCTGTTTTAATTGCGGGCAAGAGGGGCACATCTCTCCCAATTGCTCTGCACCAAAGAGGAATGGATGCTTCAACTGTGGAGCATTGGACCATCAGGCAAGGAATTGCCCAAAGAAGAATTTAGCAGGAGGAAATGGAGGAAGGGGACCAAGCGGTGGAAATCTCACAATTACTGGACCACCAACTCAGAATCGACCGACAGCAAGGACTTTCAACATGACGGTTCAGGATGCGGTCGCATCCAAGGACGTGGTTTCAGGTATCATTTCGGTCAATGATATATCTGCTTACATATTATTTGATTCGGGTGCTACTTGTTCCTTCGTATCGCATGAATTCTCCCAACGATTAAACTTACCCCAGGAAGAATTAGAATATCCTATGAACATAGAAGTTGCTAATAAGGAAGTCATTCCCGTTAACCATGTCTATAGGAATTGTGATGTAGATATCAGGGGATACGAGTTACCTGTGGATTTAATTCCAATTCAAATAGGAGAATTTGATGTAATTTTAGGAATGGATTGGTTATTTAACCATGGAGCAATGATAGATTGCCAGAAGAAGTGTATAAACCTTAAGACTCCAGATCAGTCTAAGGTAGTATTCTACTGGAGTAAGTCGCCGAGACACTCGAGTTGTCTGACGATGATGCAAGCGAGGAAGTTGCTAAGGAAGGGATGTATAGGTTTTTTGGCCCATATCGTCGATACGCAGAAAGTAGGGGTAGGGATGGGACAGATACCAGTAGTGAAGGAATTTCTGGATGTATTTCCGGAGGAGTTGCCAGGTATTCCACCGGATAGAGAGGTCGAATTCGTTATAGATTTAGTACTGGGGACGACCCCGATTTCGAAAGCCCCATACAGAATGGCACCGGCAGAGATGAAGGAGCTGATGGTACAGTTGCAGGAATTATTGGTTAGAAAGTATATTCAACCGAGTGTGTCTCCTTGGGGAGCACCAGTTTTATTTATGAAAATGAAGGACGGATCGATGAGACTTTGTATCGACTATCAAGAGTTGAACAAAGTGACGATCAAGAACAAGTATCCGTTACCTAGGATAGATGATCGGTTCAATCAATTGAAGGGAGCGAGGTATTTTTCCAAGATTAATTTGAGGATGAGATATCACCAGTTGAAGGTGAGGAAGGAAGATGTTCCTAAGACAGCATTCAGGACTCGTTACGGTCACTACGAGTTTCTGGTAATGTCATTTAGATTAATGAACGCGTCGGCAGCATTTATGGATATGATGAATCGGGTATTCAAGCAATACTTAGATAAATTTGTGGTCGTGTTCATAGATGATATCCTGATCTATTCCAAGACTCAGGAGGATCATGCTGAACACTTAAGGTTGGTATTTGAGGCATTGAGGAAGGATAAGTTATACGCAAAATTTTCAAAGTGCGAGTTTTGGTTGGAGAAAGTTTAATTTCTGGGTCACGTGATCGAATGAATTTCTGGGTAGGGATGGGACAGATACCAGTAGTGAATGAATTTTCGAAGGAATTGCCAGGTATTCCGCCAGATAGGGAGGTCAAATTCGTTATAGATTTAGTATCGGGAATGACGAAGGCCCCATATAGAATGGCACCAGCAAAGATGAAGGAGCTGATGGTACAGTTGCAAGAATTATTGGATAGAAAGTATATTCAATCGAGTGTGTCTCCTTGGGGAGCACAAATTTTATTTGTGAAAAAGAAGGACGGATCGATGAGACTTTGCATCGACTATCGAGAGTTTAACAAGGTGACGATTAAGAACAAGTATCTGTTACCTAGGATAGATGATCTGTTCGATCAATTGAAGGGAGCGAAATATTTTTCTAAGATAGACTTGAGGACGGGATATCACCAGTTGAAGGTGAGGAAGGAAGATGTACCTAAGACAGCATTCAAGACTCATTACGGACACTACGAGTTTCTGGTGATGTCATTTGGGTTAATGAACGCGCCAACGACATTTATGGACATGATGAATCGGGTATTCAAGCAATACTTAGATAAATTCATAGTCGTGTTCATAGATGATATCCTGATCTATTCTAAGACTCAGGAAGATCATGCTGAACATTTAAGAATGGTATTGGAGGTGTTGAGGAAGGATAAGTTATACGCAAAATTTTCAAAGTGCGAGTTTTGGTTGGAGAAAGTTCAATTTCTGGGGCACGTGATTGACAAGGACGTAATTGCCGTGGATCCAGCAAAGGTGGAAGCGGTATAGAATTGGGAACAACCAAAGACACCGACTGAGGTAAGAAGTTTCTTAGGACTGGCAGGCTATTACAGACGGTTCATTCAAGATTTTTTGAAGATAGCGGGAACGTTGACGAATTTAACGAAGAAGTCCGTAAAATTTGTCTGGACAGAGAAGTGTGAAGAAAGTTTTCAGGAACTTAAGAAAAGATTGAGTGAGGCACCGGTGTTGTCTTTACCAGACGATACTGGTGATTTCGTAATTTTTAGTGATGCATCGCACAAAGGACTTGGCTGTGTGCTTATGCAACATGACATAGTTATTGCGTACGCGCGACAGTTGAAGGATTACGAGAAGGATATCCTATCCATGACCTGGAATTGGCAGCGGTAGTATTTGCCCTAAAGATATGGAGGCACTATTTATGTGGTGTAAAGTGTGAAATATACACGGACCATAAAAGTCTGAGGTATATCTTCACGCAGAAGGAGTTGAATATGAGACAGAGAAGATGGTTGGAACTAATAAAGGATTACGATTGTGACATCCTATATCATCCAGGGAAAGCTAACGTGGTAGCGGATGTGCTAAGCAGAAAAGGCAGTGGTAAGTTGGCAATGCTAACAACTCAGGAGAAGTTAGTTAATGAGATGGCTAGATTGGAACTCGAGATAAAGAGTCCGAGGGAGTCAGATGAGAAGTTATTCGTAATGGAGGTTCGTCCGACTCTATTGGACAAAATCAAGGAAGCACAAAGCAGCGATGAAGAATGTGGGAAGATGAGGAAAAGGATTTATATGGAGAGGAGCTTAAGTTCAATGTGAGTGGTGATGGATTATTAAGATTTGAGAAGAGAATTTGGGTACCGGCGGTATCTGAGTTAAAGGAGGAAATCTTGCAGGAAGCTCATAGCTCAAGTTACTCAATCCACCCGGGAAGCACAAAGATGTATCAAGATCTTTGCCAACATTATTGGTGGCTCAATATGAAGAAAGAAGTGGCAGAGTGCGTTAGCAGGTGTTTGACATGCCAGAGAGTTAAGGCAGAACATCAGAGACCGAGCGGGTTACTTCAACAATTAGAAATTCTAGAATGAAAGTGGGAGCATATCACGATGGACTTCGTGGTAGGACTTCCAACGACACAGAAGAGTTACGATGCAGTATGGGTGATCGTTGATCGATTGACCAAGTTAACGCATTTCTTGCCAATCAAGATCAGATATAACTTGGATCAGTTGGCAAAGCTTTACATCAAAGAGATCGTTTCCAGGCACGGTGTGCCGGTATCAATTGTGTCAAATCGCGATCCGCGGTTCACAGCAAATTTTTGGAAAAGTTTTCAAGAACGCATGGTAACGCAACTGAGGTTGAGCACCGTGTATCACCCTCAAACAGATGGGCAGAGTGAGAGAACTATTCAAACTTTAGAGGACATGTTGAGAGTATGTGTTATGGACTTCAAAGGAAGCTGGGATGACCACCTACCGTTGATGGAATTTGCATACAACAACAGTTACCACGCAAGCATCAGGATGCCACCTTATGAAGCTTTATATGGAAGAAAATGTAGAACGCCATTGTGCTGGGATGAAGTGGGAGAACGACAATTGCTAGGGCCAGAATTGGTGCAGCAAACTGCGGATGAAATCAAAATGATACGAGCGAGACTAATGATGGCTCAAGATCGACAGAAGAAATATGCTGATCAACATCGGCAATGAGACTTCGACGTCGGCACTTATGTGTTTCTAAAAGTGTCACCTTGGAAAGGGAAAATGAGGTTTGGGAAGAAGGGAAAACTTAGTCCCAGATTCATAGGACCCTTTGAGGTGTTAAGGCTAGTCGGTGAGGTAGCTTATGAAATAGCTTTACCTCTGGAGTTAGAACATATACACAACGTGTTCCACGTATCAGTTTTAAGACCATATAAACAGGATTACAAGCATGTCATATAGTATGAACCCATCCAGTTTGAGAAGGACCTAACCTATGAAGAGTTTTCGGTACAGATAATTGATAGAAAAGAGCAAGTTTTAAGAAATAAGATAATACCTTCTGTTAAGATAGTATGGAGGAACCACAACGCCGAAGAGGCTACGTGGGAACTCGAGGAGAAAATGATGAAAAATTACCCTAGTCTTTTTGTTTAACTTGTAATGATTCCGGGGACGGAATTCTTATAAGGGAGGGTGAATGTAATATCCGAGATTATTATGTAATTTAGTAGTTATCAATAGACGAATTTATGTAAAACTCTTGTGTGATTTCTATTATTAGGGGTATATGTGCTATTCATATATGTTATGTGATGAGATATATTTAAATGGTTGGTTTCGATTAATTTAACTATTTAAATTATTTAGGTAGTAATTAATTCTATTAATTTCGTGGGATGGTATTAAAACATGAGTTTGAGTTCGGAGCGGAATTTAGAGACGCGGACTGCGTATTTGAGTCCTGAACGTCGAAATTAGTCAGGATAGACCGTAACCACAAAAATGTGTCACGGTTGACTTTTTGGTCAAAGTCAACCCGTTGACTTTTTGGTCAAAGTCAACCCGTTGACTTTTTTGGGGGGAAAGTCAACCATGAATTTCGGAGATGAATTTGACGAAACGGATAGTCCCATGACGTCCGGAACGTCGACTTTAGTAGAAATCGATACAAGTATCGAAATGTTTGGCTACGGAGGGCAAAATCGTTAAAATAGTTATTTAATTGATTAAAATAGTATTTTAATATAGAAGTGCAGCAACTGTGGGGCAAGTGTGACTATTAAATTGGGACAATGAGGAGGGAGTATACGTATATAGTGGAATTGAAGGAGGAGGGAATTAGTTTTATATCTTATTACACCCAAAACCTTTTCATTTTCTCAAACTCCCACTTTCTTCTTAATTAACTAAACTAATGAATGGATATGGTGGCTGTAATTGATGTTATGGAGTTGGACGGGTGGAAGACTTAAGAAATCTCAACTTCTATATATACTCTCCTCTTAAAACACCATTCTTGTTGCTTTAAAACTTCTTACGGGAGAAATATTAAGAGCTTGGGTGAAGTTGGCAATTTCTGGAGAATTTTGCAAGCAAGGGAGATTGGTTATCAAGCTTCAATCCGATCATTATCAGTAGCTAACTCTAACCAAGAGGTAATCCATGACCCATTTTATATGTTCTTGAGGAAAATAGTGAAAAATGCATGTATAATTATAGTTGATGGCTTTGTGATGCCATGTTATGGTGTATTACTGTTATGTGGCTATTAAGTATGAAAATTCTGGACTTAATCATGTTGCAATTACATAGAGAATCAAGGAATTATGCTATGCATGCTATATGTTTGATTAAATGCCACTAACATGTCAATTTGTTCGAATCATGGGAATTCAGTAAAGTTAAAGGTTGTGTTATGTGCAAACATGTTAGTATAGATGTTCTGGACAGTAGGAGCCTTTCAATTGCATGCTAGAATCAAAATCATGATCTTGTCAAAGTTAGTTTAAAAGTGAAATCTGTGATTTTTGGGTTTTTCGGAGCCTTGGAATCATGGTTTCTATGACCCGTTTATGGTAGGTAATAATTTTATAAAATACTATGTAGCATGATGTATAACCTGACCAAAATTCATAAGAAACGGAGTTAATATGAGCAATATATAAAATTCGGAAGCAAGCATGTTGGTAATAAAATCTACAAAAAATATGGATTTTCCAAAAATTTTCTAAGTGTGAAAATCTGTTCTGGCATGCTTTTCTAGGTAGCCGGGTTATGGTCTTAATATACTAGTTTCTGGTATGTGTTATTTTTGTAAAATACTATGCTATATGAAGTATGTTGTGTCCAAGTTTCATGGTCATATCATGTATGGATTGTTCGGAATTAATTCGCAAATTGGGCTGCTCAAACTGTAAAAAATTTTGGGGATGAAGAACTGCGCAGCCGCGCCGGTCTGGGTCGGGTCGGGCCGGGTTAGAAAAATGTCAGAAACTTATTTTTTTCCCAGATTCCAATATTTAACCCCTGGACCTATAAGATGCAACATGTTTATGTAATTGAATTGTATGTTAATCGAATACGTGCTAGTTAATAACTTATTTAAATAAAAGGAAGCCATTATACTTCCAAGCCGTGTTTGAAAACCTAATTGCTTAACGTGACACATATGAATCGGTTACGTGAAGGTTAATTGCTAGCTTTAGCTATAGCAGACGTATCAGGCAAGTTTCTTACCCTATTTTTCATTGATAAATTATTCAAGCCTTACTTTTTTTATTGCGGTAAGGGTAAGTACCGAGCTCGTATTTATTCGTTGACACGTACAAGTTCCTTTGACGTAAAGTTGTACAACTTCAATTATCTTGCAAATTTTATTGTTGATTACTCAGTTATTGCTTCAACTTCTATGCTTTAAAGTTCTATTTATTTAAAGAACTGTTTCTAAGTATGTTTCCTGGCCTTTGTTTTCGGCTAGTTAGTATTGATGAAAAATGATTTAATTCAAATCTTTCGAAGCTATTTAATGTTTACCAATCCAAATTGCTTTGGTGCGGTCTCGCATGAATACTAAGATGAACAACCCGAATAAACGGGCGAACAGATGTCGGGCATATAGTCCCATTTATGCTTATGTAGTTTAAACTTTATACTTTTGCACAATGTAGGGTACGATAGGCTGATCACCTGGAGTACTTGCAAAGACCGTTTGCAATCTATTTGATTGTTAAATCGTCTGATAGTTTTCGATGAAACAAAGTAACGTTTAGGGTATTTAACACCCCTTAGTATGATATTGAGGATTCTTACACTCCTACTCTTTTACATTCTTGTTTAACACTTGATAATTCTTTCAACTGTTGAGATATAGCCATACATATGCTTTTCCTCCTGATGTATGTTTTCAAACTATTGTATATACTTGTTGGGCAATTCGTGCTCATTCTTGCTTAAACCTTTCAGTTAAGGATGAGAAGGCTGAGGGCTCGGGCAAGGACAAGGGGAAGTCTAAGATGTAATGTTGAGGGTTGATTATGTAATAAGTTTATATTTCCGCATATGATGATATGTAGCGATAAAAGCTAAGTTTAAGTTTTAGTTTATTTAAGGTTGTAAAGACTTGGGATTTTATTTGAATAAGTATGTAATAGTTATTATTATTATTATTATTATTGGAGTTTATGTAGTTAGATGATGATGTATGTTGTACCGTGAGCACCAGGTCCTGTAATCGATGTTACACGGATTTGGGGGTGTGACAAATACTTTGTGTGTTCACATATTTTTCTTGCTCAAACTGATCCTTCGTAGATTATTGACACAAGAGCAACCAAGCATGTAACTCGCGATAGGGAGGGATTCACTGAGTACCGACGAGTTTCTAAAGGGACTCAAAATTTGTTCATGGGGAACAGTTCAAAGGAGCAAGTGCTTGGTTTTGGCACTTATCAACTGAATTTGCGAAATGGTCGCACACTGATCCTAGAAGACACACTTTATGTAACAGGAATTCGACGAAACTTAATAATAGTTGTAACTTTAGTTAGAGTAGGGTATTCTTTTTCCTTCGACGGTAGTAGCATATCTATTTTTTTCATAATGATTTTGTAGGATATGGTACTTTATCGGATGGTTTTTATTTTTTGAATAAAGGTGAATCCCATTTTTCTTATATTGCTTCTCATGATGATACTATTAATGAATTATTGAAATGACATGCTAGATTAGGTCATATTGGCCAAGATAGGATGACTAGGCTAGCTCGAGAAGGCCCTCTAGGCTCACTCGTTAAAGTTAACCTACCAGTATGTGAACATTGTTTAGCAGGGAAGGCAAAAAGAAAACCATTTGGGAAGGCAGTGAGGTAACTAATCCTTTAGAGCTAGTTCAATCTGACATTTATGGTCCAATGAATGTTAGAGCACGATATGGTGGTAACTATTTCATCACTTTTATAGATGATTATTCGCTATATAGATATGTCTATTTGATTTCTCATAAGTCGAAAGCATTAGATTGCTTTAAACGTTTTGTTGTTGAAGTTGAGAATCAAATGGATAGATCCATAAAGGTTTTTAGGATAGATAGTGGATGCAAATATTTATCTGAGCAATTTAAAGGACTTGATCAGGAAAAAGGTATCATCAGACAGCTAATGATTCCTGGCACTCCGCAACAAAATGGTGTTGCAGAAAGAAGGAATTGTACGCTATTAGAGATGGTTAGGACGATGTTGGCGCAAGTTGATATTCCAATTATTTTTTGGGGAGATGCACTAATTAATTATGCCTACATCAATAATTGCATGCCTGGTAAGTCAGTTACTTCTACACCATATGAGTCTCGTGAAGGCAGAAAACCAACCCTAGGTCATTTAAGACCATGGAGATTGGCAGGATATGTGCGCATTCCTTCCCAACAACTTGGGAAGTCAGACTCTCGAGGAAGGAATGGTATCTTTATCAGGTATCCTGAACACTCAAAGGGTTATGTGATGATATGCGAACAACCTGATGGAGTAATGATTGAGATTGAATCACGAGATGTGGAATTCATAGAGAATGAGTTTCCAAGAAAGGGTGACACGAGAAATGATTTTGAGCTATATGAAATAGTTAAATCAGTGGGAGACATTTCACCATCCTTTAACGAAGAAAGGGAATTTGATTCTCATCGTTTTGTCGCTAAGGATGGTGGGAGTGATCTACCGCCTAACGGGGCACCACCTGATTCAAAAAATCTTAAGCCACATCGAAGCAAATGTGCAAAAGTACCTCAAATTTTTTTGAAATTGAAGACGAAATCCCTTCTTGTGCTTGAAGGAAATGCCCTTATGTGCGCTCTGAAAGATGATAATGAGCCTGCAACATATAAGGGAGCTCTCATTTCACCTGCTCGTAATGAATGGATAGATGCTATGAAGGATGAGATTGGTTCTATGGGAAAGAACCAGGTTTGGGAGTTGGTTGATCTACCCCCTGGTCGTAAAGCCATTGGAAATAAATGGGTATTCAAAATTAAACGTAAGGCGGTTGGATCAATTAATAAGTATAAGGCTCATGTTGTGGCGAAAGGGTTCACCCAAAAGGAGGGTGTGGACTATGATGAGACATTCTCACCAGTTGTGAGAATTGGCTCCATTCGCCTTATTCTAGCTATTGTCGCATGTTTAGATTTACAGCTTTATCAGATGGACGTTAAAATTGCATTTTTATTTGGAGAACTAGATGAGGAGATTTACATGAATCAACTAGTTGGCTTTGAGGTTAAGGGACAAGAGCGCAAAATGTGCAAGCTCAAACGTTCCATTTATGGCTTAAAGCAATCATCTAGACAATGGTACTTTAGATTTCATTGAGCCATCATTGTTGATGGGTTTACGATGATTGAGGAAAATCATTGTGTGTGTGTTAAACAGGTCGATAAAAGCTTCATGATCTTGTGTTTGTACGTTGATAACATCTTGATAGATGGAAAAGATATGGGATTGATTGTCGCCACTAAAAAGTGGTTATCATCTAATTTTGAGATGAAAGACATGGGTGAGGCAGAATTTGTACTCAGAATTAATATCCATAGGGATCACTCTAAAAGATTTTTAGGTTTAAGTTAAGAGACTTATATAAAATCTATTTTAGAGCATTTTCGTATGCATAATTCTAAACCCGTTGACACTCCCATTGAGAAGGGTCATAAACTAAGCCAGAATCTTTGCCCTAAAATTGATCAAGAAAAAGGGCAGACGTCTTGTGTTCCTTATGCTAGTGCAGTTGGTAAGTTGATGTATGCAATGATGTGTACACGTCCCGACATAAGTTTTGCAGTGTAGATGGTTAGTCGGTTTCAAAGAAATTCGGGATTTGCTCATTGGATGGCAGTTAAGAGGATACTTCAATACTTGAGAGGCATCATGGACTATATGTTGTGTTATTATGGTGGTGAGCTATGCTTATAGGGGTACATCGACGCAGATTGGGCTAGCGACTTGGATGAGCGCAAGTTTACCACTGGGTATAACTTCTTGCTTTGTGGTGGAGCCATTAGCTGGTTGAGCAAGAAATAACCATGTGTTGCCTTATCCACTATGGAGTTAGAATACATTGCGTGTTTCTTTGCAGTATAAGAGGCAGCATGGTTATAGAGATTCTTCAAGCGCCTGCATGTTGGATCACATTCGAGTGATCCTGTTACTATTCATTATAACAATACGGATGCTTTATCTTACATTAAGGATCCCAAGTACCATGGAAAGGCCAAGTATATTGAGACTAAATTTCACTACATTAGGATATTGTGGCACAAAAGAAGGTGGTCCTAAACATATCTCTACGAGCGACATAGTTGCTAATCCCTTGACTAAGCCCATTCCTAGGGATGTTTTTCGAGCTCATGTTAGGAGCTTGGGACTTCGTAGGCCTTGATATGCTTTATGTTTGATAATGGACATCTTTTGGATATTGTTTACTATATTTTATGCAATAAAGGTTATTACATAATGTTGATTTCTATTCAGTTCTTTATTTTAACTTGTATATATATAAGCACACATATAAAATGTCATAAGGCAAAAAGGTTGATCTACTCACATGGATAACCTACTTCAGCGCTTGTAATAGCTAGCGAGATGACACTATTTTGTGGTGGTCTAAATGGTTGGGCACTATTTTTGAGACACTATGATTTAGTCACCTTGGCTGGGAAGAAGAGGTATCATTATATACCGAACAGTTTTAAGAGGTGTAGCCTTGCTTTTTGGGGTTGTCGGACATTAGATTCATACTAGATACTATCTGAAGTAGCTAGGGATGTTTTCTAAGGTTAAACGCTAGAGAGCAATTACTTTCCCTACGGTGTTATTAGCTAGAGCGACATTTATTTGGGAGCTCCACCGTAACATGAGAATTGTACCTCGTGTGCAAAAGAAGCGACATAAAGAAGAGTGATGTGGTGGATCCCTATCTAATCACTGTGTGAGCCCTATACAATAATTATTGTCCTTAGTAACTTGAACCTATGTCATGAAACAAAGACTTTGTGTTGCTACTCTAGTTTGTTTTCCTAAGTTCACATAATGAAGTTCCATGGGTACTTGTCAGGGAAAGCAGCAAAGTTAATGAAGAATGACATGAGAGTTTAGGGAAGACACTTATCTGGTATCACATTTAGCCATTGGTTATGCTATGCACGTGCAACTATTTTAAAATTTATGTATTATACTATATGTATATATTTTTTAAAGGCTAACATACCAAGGCAAATGGGGTTGAGTGTATTTCTGAAATGTAATCAGTGAGAAATTCGAAATACTCAACAGAATGTGATCTACTGGTCTAGGACATGACGAGTTTTTTTTGGAGATGCTTTATATTAGTTATGATGGAGACTTAGTATGTGAGCTCTCGCCCTTGATATCATTTATTTCTTGTCAGTCGCACGCCAAGGCACCTGTACGAGGAAATCTAGAGATGATTGATTTGAGAGGAGTATGTACTTTTATAACCCAAGTGTCTGAGTGGGAGATGTTAGTAATTGATCCGGGTCGGACCTGTGGATCATGGACATCCACTTGGGTATGGATATTGGATAACCCAAATGGGATTAGAAGAGTCCCATATCATTTGGAAGTATTTTTAAATAATACTTGATATGGTTAGGACTCTATATGAGATAATTCCCCTTATTTAGTCAGTTGTAGACTTATCCCATATGTATTGGATTTTACGTTAAATACTGAAGTCTATAATGTGTAGGGATAAGGTAAAATGAAGTATTATTTTTTTCCATACAGTTGCTCTCTAAATACACTCTAGTATTTTCAAGCTTCCATCAATAGGCTTGGGTGTACTTGGTGTGAACACTTAATTAGTTCGTTCGCATTGATTGCTTGTAACAACTATATACTGACGAGAAGTACGAATGATCGCAGTAGCTGTGTTTGTGGTGTTTCTTGTAGATTTGACATTTGGTTCAACTGCTTCCGCTTCATGGATACTAACTAATTCATATGTAAGTATTATTTATGTGTTAGTTTTCATTTAAATTCTTAAATCATGCAATGAATTTCTCTTGATAACTGACTCACGCAAGCATGGAGCTCTTTATCTCTTCAATTGTATAACCAATGTAGGGAAAGTTCTGCCTCAAGGTTCAAATGACTGCAAGGGAATGCTGCGTGCAAGTGTGGATTGGGTATTACTTTTGATATGTTCAAGGAAGTATACAAAGTAATTCATGTATTTGTGGGCGCACAATCAATTCAGTTTGAGATGTTTTATTTTAAAAATGAGTCATATTTTCTTAATAGATTAACGTGGAAGAGATTTTATGGACCTCTTTATGTGGGAAATAGGAAATACTTCTGGGATGACCCTGTCTCTGTCAATGGAAGGTATTTTCACTGGGATGTTCATTCTACTGAATACATACTCTCCATGGATATAGTTGAAGAGAGGTTTTGCCAAATACATCTTCCAGAATCGAATCCAACAAGACATACTCTCTCCTGGATATGGGTGGTTACTTGCGTATTCAGTCGCCCTTCTTTGTGAATTCTGTCGTGATATGGATTTTGAAGAATTTTCAGAGTCAAGAGTGGCACCAGGGGCGAATCCAGCCTCACAATTTAGTGGGGAAAATTCAAAAGAAAAAAATATTAAAGATAAAAAAAATCATTTTACAAAATATAATCATGACATTTTAAATCAAAATATAATTATTTATTTATTATTTTTAATACTTAAATCAACTTTTAAAACAATAAAAAGCATAATTTTTTTTATAAATGGAAATAAATATATTTAAATAATATTTTTTAGTATATCTTCAATTCAACCAATGTTTATTATTTGTCAAAAAAGAAAAAACGAAAAAAAATGGACAAAATGAAAAAATGAAAAAAAAAATTATTTGAGAAAGGTGCTAAGACCAATCTCATTATCCTCTAAATATTTATAATCAATATCCCTTATTTTTAGATTTTAACTATAAGTATTCTAATAGATTTTTATACTCCCTCTGTCCCTTAATATAAGCCATTTTAGAGAAATGTTTTTGTTCTTTAATATAAGTCGTTTGAGGATTTCAAGTAAGCATTAATTGATTAGTTTCTAATATTATCCCAATTATTAAATATAATTTTGGTTCTCTCATTATTTTTTGTCCAATAAATAACACTCCATTTTTCCAATACAAAGACAATATAGACAATAAATATTATAATTAATGCTATACAATTATTTTTTTAATACTTGTGTATAACTCTAAAACTACTTATATTAAGGGACAGAAGGAGTATTAAACATAATAATTTCATTTAACACCCCCTCAAATAATTTTTTTTATGTTGACCCCCTAAATCCCCTTAAAATTTACCACGTGCTTGGGTCCGCCACTGAGTGGCACAAACTACAAACTATAAGAAACTCGGGTTATATTTATTTAACAGCTCTGGCTAGCAGTCAACAGCCTTTTCCTGTTCCAATTGCTAGCTTGAAAGTTGGTGGTTATATAATTTACAGGAAAACTGGTGATCAACTTGGTTTGTTTTGTCACAAACCGAAAAATGACCACATGTCGAAGTTGGACATTCCAATTGATGCCGATGAACGTTGCTTGGCTCTATCAACAGCCTTGAAATTTTGATGATGTTACAGGTGAACTGAAGGTGGTAAAGTCAAACCTTGTGATGGTATTTTCATTTTATTGGTCTTTTCCCCTTTCTGAATAAAATGACTTCGACTTTAGACCTTCTTATTAATGGATTAAATACACTTTTCCCGATTCTACTCGACCTCGGTTTACAAATGCATCACTAAACTGAATTTTTTTATAATCGAGTCAGTGAACATTAAATATTTATCAAATTGTTACAAATTTCGTTAAATGAGTTGACTTTTAACAGAAACCTGTGACATCAGACATGACCTACCCCACATCGAATTACACATCATTTACTTCATGTGGGTTAGTCCTAGTCATGGCCACGGTGGAAACTCAGTGGTTAAACCAATTTGGTCGACTAAAGGCTAGACAAAGACAGAAAGTAAAAGCGCCCGAAGGAGAGAAGATTGAGGTGCAAACTTGTTATCTTGCTGGCGAATCTTGTTCTTTGATGCGAATCTTGCTCTTAGATACGAATATACTAGTGCGAATCTTCTATGAGGTATGCTAGATTTCTTTAATTTAGGGTTTGTGGACAGGAGTTGGTTGGGAATGGGTACGATTAAATTAGGGGTTTTTAATCTGTTATAGCCATGTTGTTTGTCTTTATGTTTTCTCCATCTTTATTGACTTTATATATCCGACATGTGGTCTATAGGGTTCATTTTTACCATTGTTGTCTTCTTCGGTCCCCCATGTACTATAAATAATATTTTTTAATTTTGTTTTGTATTTCTTTCGTTTTCACAGAGTGAGTGGGATTTCTCAGTTGCATGTTCGCTATGGGGGCAAATTTGTTCATCAACCTAAAAATGAGTATAAGGGAGGTAAGGTTGAAATTTATCCCCGTGTTGATGTTGATTTCATTTACATGACTGTAATTAATTCATTTGCTGAAGCTTTAGATTATGATAGCAATGCTAAGGTTTATTTTAAGAATAATGGTCAATGTAATACCCGATAATTTTGTAAATAATATTAGAAATGATAATGAATATGTTTGAAACTTATTTGTGTGCATACATGTATATATGTCATGAACCTTAATAATTCAATATAAATTGAATTAGGTATATGATGATTGAGAAGTATAATGATGGTAAGATAAACTTGGTTATAATTAATTAAGCTTAAGTATTAAGCCTTGTGTAGCATAATTGAATTCCTAATTGGACTAATTGAAACATGATTTAATAAGGTATTGGACTAGGGGTTATATCCAAGCCCAATATTAATTATGTGATATACTTGCAAGTATTGAAAATGTGGCCCAAGGAATTAAATTGGTAGACTAATGCTTAGCCCAATGTGTATAATTAATCTAATTTAGCTTGAGAATGGCTCAATGTGTAATGTGGGATAAAAAGGGGAGTATACTTACAATATATGTGTATATCTATATATAGGGAGCAAATAAGCTAGTTAAGTACAAAAGGTAGAATAAAAAAAAGTATCATGTGTGCTTATACTCCCCCATGACCGACCACTACCCCTCCCCATTTACCAAAATGTTGATTTTTCTTCCTTAAACCCTTCCAAGCAAGCCCATGTGGGATTAATCATGAAAAAGGAGGAGAGTTGGTGGAAAGGTTGGTAACCCTTTTACCTAATCACCTTTTTGCCTTGAATAATGACCAATTAGAGAATAATGATTTTCCTATAAATAGGAAGCCTTAGATGTGTTGGTAGAATTTGGCACATTTCAATTGTTAAGTCCTAATATAAGAGAGCTAGAGAGAGGTAGAGAGAAGAAGAAGAAAATCTAGAAGGATTCTTGCAAGTTAGTGGTTCAAGAGAAGCATAAGAAGAATGAATCAAGGTGGAGGTCTACTTAAAGTTTTTAGCCTAGAGAAAGAAAGCCACTAAGAAGTTGGTTCATCATCTAGTTCTAATTTTGTAAGATGGGCTCGTATATGTAATAATGCATGCTTGGTTGTGGGAGATTTATGTGTTATGGGATCATGATGGATCTGAAGGTATAAGGATGAGTATTGGAAGGAGATTTACATGTATTGTATGTTTAATATGTTGTTTAGTCTTAAAATAAACAAGAAATGCATGTGAGAATGAAATCTAGGTTAAAATACTTGAAAGCATGTGATGCATTGTTAAATGACATAAAATTTGTAAGCCTTATATATGATCCCAAAATGTTATGTTGAACCTCTATGAAATACGAACACAACCCAACTGGAATCGTCGGAATCGGACTTGAAACGAACTCGTAGCAAAACTTTTGGTAAAACATGTCCAAGTAAGAACCCTAGCTTGGAAATCAATAAAATTTGATTAGATAAATATGATGAAAAGTGTTTTAAGAAATAGAATATTAAAGATATGTAAGTTGACAAAATAATGAAAGTGGTTTGAACTCATTTGGATATAAAATGAACAAGTTATGAAAAATTGAAAGAAGGTAGAAAATCAAAATGTTGGAAATCAAACCTAGAGGATCTGTGAGGGTGGCGTGCCCCGCACCACCTGTGTATTAAATCCGGCGTGCCCTGCGCCAGCATTGCAGAACCAACTCTGCCGGACCAATGCGGCCCGCACTGCTGGTAAGCCTAGACAGGCGCTGTAATACCCGAGAATTTTCATATATTATTAAATGAATATATTAATGGGAATGAGAATTTATTTAATATAAATAATTTTGTGTTATGAGAAGGATTAATTCAATTATATAAAATTGAATAATTATAATAATAATTGAGAAACTTATGGAGTTTGCGATAAACTCGTTGATAGCCTTGTGTGGCACAGTGACATAATATAAGAATGATTATATTAATTTAAGCGAACAATTAATCTATATTAATTGTTAATTATAAAATATTAATTAATTATTATCGTAGAATATTAATTAATTATTGTGAAATATTAACTGTGATTGATTAATAATACGTAATTATTATTATTGCAAATAATATAATAATAATACGCAACGTGTTTATAAATATAATAATAATAAACCACTTGTTTATAAATATGCTGGAAATTATATTTGTTAATGTGATAATTAATCCTATGATTATTAATTAAGTGTCATTAATAATCGATGAGGAATGGATTAATTAAAATTATTGTTAATTAATCAATAAGATGAATAATTTATTTATTTGACATTATAAATAATAAAACAAATAAGTAAGTTATTAATATAATAAGGTTGTATTGATTGTTGATTGTTATGTGCAAGTATGCAATAATTAATTATATAAGGTATATGGAGTACAACTATATTATATAGTGTAGAGAAACACTTAAGCATGACCATGCAAGTATATTTAAACCATATTGTATGATTGTACATATTGAAACTATATGTTATGAATACATCATGATACCTATGTGACTATATGTATGTAAGTATACATTAAAATGATATATCATGAATATATTGTAATCACTTGTTAATCGTAAAATTTAATAATAAAGAAGACAATATAGTGTGATAATATCTAAAAAGACTATGTTGGTAGTGATAAGAATGTACATGGATTATATGATGTGAGTACATAGGTAATCCCTAATTTTTCCTAATATAGTAATAATTGTACATTAAAACCCATTTTTGGAAAGTGTAGTAACTAAATTGAACTAATTAATCACATTGCTAGAATCTAAGCTCATCAGTTACACTCACAGTACATGAATAGTAGCCTAAGGCTAAATTACATAATTTTCAAGCTGTGATCATTGGCTATGGGAATGGCTGATGGTGGGTGGTTGAGCAACCCACTATAAACCAATGTGTTCTTCTTCTACACTTTGGTTTCAACTTCCATGTAAAACCTTTAGCCAGTCCACCATTCCTCTATAAATTGGTAGCTATGTTACTAAGTTTACGTTGCTGTGTTTTGTCTGATAAAACTCTGAGAATTGAAGTTTGAGTGTTTGTTGTTCAAAGAAGAGTCTAACAATCTCAGAAAGTTAGAAGCTAAGCAAACTAAGTTTCAAGAGGTATAATTCTAAATTCTATATTCTTCATTCTTGTTCACTGTCAAAGTTTTAAATCTTGATTATGCCAAATTTGATGATAATTGGGTTTTTGAACAGTTGTTTAATTATTATAATAAACTTATAAGCATGTTGGAATACAATGTGGTTGTTTTCGTGAATAAATTTTATGAATTGGGTTGCTGTCTGCCGAAGCAGGAGCTTCCAGCTCTGTACAGGTAACGACGCAGCTGCGCCCTGGTTATACTAGGGTGCTGCGCAGCTGCGCCAGTGTTAGACTTGTGTTTTGCTGGCCAAGGCCCTGCGCAGCTGCGCCAGTTTTGAACTGGAGCGCTGCATAGCTGCGTCAGTCACTAGTTGCAGATTCTGCTTTTGATCAAGGCTGTTACGTGCGAACTTATGATAACACTTTGGAACAAGTTTGAAAACATAAGTAGCATGCCTATAGGAGTATATGGAGTTAACGCAAACATGTTTTGCTATGATTTCATGCAAGATTAATGAAGCGACGTATAGCGTTGAAATAAACTTAAAGTTTCCTAAGCGAACATTAACATGTGTGAACCATGACTATGTTCTGACTTTTGAGACACGTTCGTATGACCTAGAGACACATGAAATGCATGTTAGCTTATCTATATTGGTTCCGTAATAAAATATGAACATGTGAACCTAACTAGTGCTCATTCCTAACAAAAATGTAAGTTTGAAGGTGGATATGATCATGTAAAGGCTATATATACATTCTGATGTTATGAGCATGTTTAGATGACTTTGAAATGCATGAATGAACCCTTAACTTGTGTTTATATGGTTCGTCAGGAAGCATGAACATGTTAGGCCTTATTAGTAAGATTTACTAATGAAAATACAAGCTTTGCACGTGAGCATTGACACGATACGTGGAGATTTAAATTCTGATGTTATGGACATATGAAATAGTACATTTTAGACTTACTCACGCACCATACATTTATACATACCATGACTAGATGTCGTGACTCAAATTTAGCATAAACGAAGCATGCTTTCAACTAATAACTGTGATAGTCACATGTATGGAATGCGAATACTCATAAGTATGCTTAATATAAATACCTTAAGTGTTTTGAAAGCGAGCATGATAGGTTTTGTAAATTTCATGACCTTGAATGACCGTAAGTGTCGACCTAGAATCTATGTCATCTATGTTTGGAACGAGGAAAGGTTATACGAATATAAAAAGACTCTTTAACATGTATATATACTATGTGATATATGTGAATCCGATTTTGACGGTTAACTTATGAGAATGCCATAACTTGCTAAAATGAAATATATTTTAGTATTGCTTGTAGTTTTATGTGATATTAATAATATGAGAGCATGTTTGCTAATTGTTGCGATCTTATATGATATGAGAATGTGTTTAAACTCTAAAGGAGGAACGTTAAGGATAGAAATTATATCCTATATAACTGTGTAGCTAGGTTAAAACTTAGCTTATGTGTTGATCGTATATTCGAAGACAAAATGTGAAGTTAAATTATATGACTAATGAATATCATATATATACGTAACTATATTACGATAGGAATTCGAAAGTGTTGGCTAACTTTACGTGGATAGACTACGCTTAAGGCAAGTATCTAAACCTTATCTCTTTGGATGCAAGTTTCCTAACTTATACTTTTTTTTACGGTGCAAGTATTCTATCCTTGTATATTGCGAGCTAGTTTCTTTACTTACTCGTTTGAATTGAATTAGCATACTTGAACTCTTATTTCATTAAAGCTATTATTTATGATGAACTTAGTATTGTTCTTGAATATTGTGAAAGTGTCTATGCCATTTGATTCAGCTAGACTTATATTATTGAAAAGCGACCCAAACCAATTGACTGGTGCGAGATCTTGTATTTGACTGAGCAGAACAAAATATAACTGTCGGAGAACTGACGCGCGCACTTGAGTATGATTGATTGTTATACATAACGATGGTACTTTAGGCTGATCACCTGTTGTACCTATTTTTGTTGGATTTTCAGTTTAATACTGTTAATTCTAGTAGAAGTTCATAGTCCTTAGTGACTGCTCAGTATTCAGTTATCTTGAAATCTTGAATTGATTTATTATTGAATCACATTGATATTATTCTGTCCTTAGCGACCGTATTTGAAAACTGTTGATATTCTTGTTATCCTTGAACTATCAAACCTTGCTATACCCTTTTGAGAATTGAGAATTTTATTACTCACCCTTATTGTATATTACTTGCTGGGCAATTTGTGCTCATTCTTGCTTTCCCTAAAATATTTTAGTTAAGGTAGAGCATGGTGAACCTTCAGGCGTTGATAAGGGCAAGGCCAAGGCTACCAACTAGCTTGTGTCTTTTATGTTTTTAAATATTTTAATGTTGTATTAAGATGATGTAGTAAGACTAGATTTGATTATGTTTAAGCTTAAGTTAGATTATGTAATAAGTCATTAATTGATATTATTATGTAATCTATTAAGTATTGTAGGTTGCGAGACTTGGGGGAATAATTATAATAAATCATTGTATATTATTCTAAATTAGATATTCCGCTGTGAATGTGTGATTTTAGTTATTATTGTATTACCATGAGCACGTGACGAACCGAATTCGAGAGACCAAGTGGCGGTCCCAGATTTGGGGGCGTCACAGGTTGGTATCAAAGCTATAGTTATAAACCTTAGGAACGAGTGTCCTTAGACTATAACTTAGGCGAACTTAGAAGTTAGAAAGGAGATAAAACTCACATAGAGTTTTCCTTAGAACGAGACTTAGCGTGTTATGAAATGTAACTTCATTTTATATAATGAAGTTATGTTTTATTTAACATTCTAATGAAGTTGTTGTTTGTTTATCTTGTGTTTGTGATTGTAGGATGACAAACACAGGTGTACCTAGTAGTGTGGCAGAGGAGGAGCCTAGGGATATAAATGTAGTATACGAGGCACCTCTGGAGGTTACACCAATGCAAGCTATTGCACCGTTCGAGTTTAACGACGAGGACGAGATTGAGATAGAGTCTGATCTAGAGGAGGAGCCGATGGAGGACGAGCCGCTGGAGGATGAGCCAGTAGAGGACTCTGATGAGGCTACTGTAGAGGAGCAGATGCTAGGAGAGTATGAGGAGCGGATCCTAGAGTTAGACTGCAGGGTCCAGGAGCTGGAGGCCGAGGCCCATGAGAGAGAGTCTGAGTTCCAGAAACAAAGGGACGAGGACCACCAGAGGAAGCTGGCCATGCAGGAGTTAAAGGTAGAGATTTCTTATCGTAGGGAGGCAGGGATCCAGATGGGAACTTTATTCCACATGTCTGTAGCGAGAAATGTAGATATAGCAGAGAAGCTGGAAGAAGTAGAATAGAGAGAATTGAGTGAGAAGACTGAGAAAGAGGCACTCCGTACTCAGCTAGAGTTGGAGGTGATGGATAGGATACACTTCAAGGAGAAGTGGGAAGCGGCCAATGAGAGAGCTGACGACCTAGAGGACGAGGTCAGGTGCAAGAAGAGGAAGATGAACAAGATGGGGTATGTGTTCCGTTTAGCTTTTGAGAGGGTGATTGATGGTGTGTACCACTACTCGGCAGAGCAGGGACAGACTCTACATACCTTGAGTCGAGAGCTGATTGCGTATATAGCGCAGATGGAGTACAAGAGCGCAGTGGAGCGCGGGATGATGTGATGAAATTTTCTTAGATGGTCTAGTGGTAGTTTAGTAGAATTTATCTTTGTGTTGTACATACTATGTTATAATCCCTATCTTTTGTGGAAGATGTGGGATAGTGATGTAAACCCTGTGTAAGCTTTTGTTAGAGGGGTAGTATGGTAGCAGGTTAGTATATTCCTCGTCTTTTGTGATATTAGGGGATATATGTGATAACATTTATAGCAGTATGCTAGGGAAATCATGTAATGAAACGATTTGGCATATGAATATAAATGAAGTTTATTTCAGAAATGTGTTATAAATTTATTCTTTTAGTATTAAAAGAAATACTTAAGTAATATACTTGAATAATAATAAAATAAAAATTTGTGATGCAGATAATGCCGCCCAGACGTAGATTGACTGCACCCGAAGAATCTGTTAATAACGAGAGGGAACAAGTTGACCCGATCCAGAAACTGGTAGACTTGTTAGGAGAGGCATTAAGGGGAAGGAACAATGAACCCGTTCGCCCAAACCCTCAGGCTGTGCCAGTAACAACCTTTAAAGACTTTAAGAGTGTAGGACCCCCGGAGTTCGAGGGAACTACTGACCCAATCGTCGCACAAACGTCGATCAAGGAGATCGAAAAAGCTTTCACTATAGCTTGCGTAGGCGAAGATCAGAAGACGGTATTTGCCACGTACATGATGAGGGGAGAAGCGAACTACTTGTGGGAGGCTAATCAACAAAGAGCTGGAGAAGGGATAATAGCTTGGGATAAGTTTAAGACGCTATTTTTCGAGAATTACTTCCCGAAAAGCATGAAGAATAGGATGAAGGTGAACCTTCAGGCGTTGATAAGGGCAAGGGCAAGGCTACCAACTAGCTTGTGTCTTTTATGTTTTTAAATATTTTAATGTTGTATTAAGATGATGTAAGAAGACTAGATTTGATTATGTTTAAGCTTAAGTTAGATTATGTAATAAGTCGTTAATTGATATTATTATGTAATCTATTAAGTACTGTAGGTTGCGAGACTTGGGGGAATAATTATAATAAATCATTGTATATTATTCTAAATTAGATATTCCGCTGTGAATGTGTGATTTTAGTTATTATTGTATTACCATGAGCATGTGACGAACCGAATTCGAGAGACCAAGTGGCGGTCCTGGATTTGGGGGCGCCACAGGCGCGCCCTGCACCTGGCCCCTTTCAAAGTTGTCCAGATTCGGCTCAAACCGGGTCGGGTCATAATGTACCGAGTCGAGTCAAACTGGGTCAAAAATAAATATTTTTCTAAAATAAAATAATAATTAAAATGATTAATAATTAAAATAATATTAAAAGATAATTTTAATTAAAGAGGATTAAACAATTATATTAATTTTAATTGTAAATTAGTGAATTATAATATTAAGGATTACTTTAAAAAATTCCTAAACAATAATTAAACGATTTAAAACTAAATAGGATTTAATTGTGAAATGAATAAACAATTAAGATAATACTTATTGTGAAGCTTAAACCAATTGAATAATAAAAGTTAATAAAGTATAAACAATTAAGATGTCATTGAGAGACATTTTAATTATAAACAATTAATGTTTAATAATTACTTTGACTATAGAATAATAATAATAATAAATAATTAAATGTTTGGAAGATTATTTAATTGTGGTCATAAATAATTAGAATGATATAAATAGATATCTCTAATTATAAACCAAAGATAATAATTTAATTATGGACTAATAAAGTATGAAAAGTAATTAAGGAAATTACTTAAAGAATAAATTATGATACAAATAAGGTGTAAAACCTTAAATGAACAATTAAGAAAATAAAAAATAACTTATAGAATAAATGTGAAGATTAAAGGTAGAATGAAGGAGATGATAAGTAAAGAAACAATTAGTAAGATAAGTTGTGTTGTAAAATCTTAATTATCTAAGGCTAGTGTATAGATTGATTAAGATTTGTATTTATCAATTGATAGAGATTAACCGTTATAATAAACATAGGTTATTCAAAGGATAAAACGTTAAGGTCGAATATAATCAACGACTTAGGAAAATACCTAAACTTGTACTCTTATTGATCGTACAAGTAAATGATTGTTATAATGATTCTTGTGTTATATAAATTCATGAAAATTATTATTCATACTCTGAAACTTGATTTAAATCACAAATGTATTCTTTGAACCCTATTGTAAGCATTGAACTTATAAATCGTTCGAAAATGTATTGAGAAAAGTGTCTACTACATTTAATTCGGCTAGATTAATATTTATGTGATTGAAAGCTATCCAAACCAATTGTCTTGGTGCAGACTCTTATAATCTACTGAGATGAATAACCCTCAAAAAGGGGAAATTATTATATGTTGGGGAACAAACACACACGTGAACAACATGTTTGAGTGTTATGGATAACATAGGGTACTATGGGCTGATCACCGATTGTACTTGTTTATTTTGGATTATTAATAAAATACTGTTAATTCTAGTAGAAGTTCTTGGTCCATAGTGACTATTCGGTGTTGAAAATTCTTTAAACTTGAAAGTATTGAAACCTTTGAATTCTCTTAACAACCTTTTGGTCTATAGTGACTATTTATTCAATTCAAAGGACAAATTTGGAACAATTGATATGTACTTTGCTTACAACATTCCTACTTCAATTCTTGAGCTATCATTTATCATTATACTCTTCGAGATTATGATCTTTTTATATATGTTTGTTCATATTTATTGTTATATTACTTGTTGTGCAATTTGTTGCTCATTCTTGCTTCCCTTAAAAATTTCAGTTAAGACCGAGCAGGGCGGTACTTCAGACAAAGATAAGGGTAAGGGCAAGGCTATGGAGTAGCTTTGTTCTTTTATTTTAGAAGTTTATTATTATGTTGTAATAAGACTTAATTAATATTATGTATTAAGTTATGTCATGGTTTAAGTAATGTTTTGTTTAGTAATGGTTGCGAGACTTGGGATGAGAATATTTATGTTATATCAATGTAAATTATTCTATTATTCTATTGTATGATTGTTGAATAAGTTAGAACGTGAGCACTAGATTTGAGGTACATGTATCTGAATTTTGGGGTGTCACAGGTTGGTATCAAAGCATTAGGTTATAAACCTTAGGAAAGAGATTCCTTATGCTATAACCTTAGATGAAGATATAGAATAAAAGGAGATAAAACTCATGTAGAGTTTTCTTAGAGACTTAGTAACGTTATGAAATATATTTTCATTCCATATAATGAACTTATGTTTTTATTATGAAATACTAATGAAGTTTGTTTGTTTGTCTTATGTTGATGGTTGTAGGATGCCGGAGTTAAGAGAACCTAGTAGGATTGTCAAGGAGGAGCCACGTTACATACACGTGGTATACGAGATACCTCTGATAGCAGAGCCCATTTCGGCAGTGGCCCCTGTCGAAGACGAGGAGGATGAAGAAGTAGAATCGAATCCCGAAGAAGAGGCTATGGAAGATGAACCCGTAGAAGATTCTGATGGGGTGCCACACAATGGGACCACATATGAAGACCAGCTGCTGGGAGAGTATGCAGATATGATAGTTGAGCTAGGGGACAGAGTCGAGGAGTTAGAGACTGAGGCCTATGAGAGGTAGACTGAGATGTAGGAACTAAAGGAAGAGGCTTAGGCGCGGCAGGCTAGGATGCAGGAGATGGAAGCAGAGATTACAGACCGCAAGGAGGCGATTATCCAGCTAGGAACCCTTATACAACATATACTGGCTAGGAAGGTAGAGCTGGTAGGAAGGCTAGAACAATCCAAACAGAGGGAGCTAAGCGAGAAGACTGAGAAGGAGGCTGTTGCTCCGTTTCGGTGTTAACAAAATAGATACAAACACGTGCAAAAATACACGGTCAACAAGTAATATATGTTATAAGTAAAGATCGTTCCCACGGGGAAAACCATTTATGTTTAAACTATCATGCAACAATTCTACAGCTATTTTTGGCTGCTCAAAAGAGTAAATAATGTGTGAATGTAATGACTAGAATAATTGTAAACTAAAATTTACTATTTAACAGACGATTGATTCAAATTGGAGAGATAAGGGATCCTAATTTCACCTATTGCATCATCCGAATTACACACCTCATGTTAAGTATAATTAATTAATTAGGATTACTAGTCGAGAGCACGAATGCGAGAAATGGCTATTTTTTCAATATACCAAGTCCATATTATATAAAACCAACTAAAGAGATAGAATTCAAATGAGCATCAATAAAACCTAAATCTGTGACACCCCCAATTCCGGGTACTTCGTTTCCACATGATTTGGTGTTCACTTTCTAATTAAAACATACATCTACCCAGTAATAAAGAATTTCAAACTAATTACAACCTTCATAAAACCTTAATAAAAATCTCCCTCTAGAAAGAATGACAACTTGTTCAATAAAATCCCAGGGTTATCTAAACCTTAACATCATTCAGATAACGTAAATGCGGAAACATAAACATAACCAACTAAGTCTTATTACAAAGCAACTTGACATAACAAGCCTTCATTTATTCATCTTTCTTTTTCCTTTACTTGTTGATGGTATGTCAACATTCTTGGTCTCAACTGCAAGTGGTGGTAAAGCAGGCAAGAGTGAGCAAACAAAAGCTCACTTGAAAATACAATAGTGATATGACATAAGTGAATCTTTTAAAAAGAGTTTGAATAACTTTACTTTCATAAATATAAAGAATTGAATTATAATTATTTCATCAATATATAGAATTCGAATATGGAATCATCTGAGGGTCATAAGACCTTGAACCATTGTCCTAGGTTATAAATATTTTTATTTAAACCTTTAACAGTCAATAAGACTATAGACATTAACTCGTACTCAGGTGGATCAACCCTTTGTACCATGAATTGTGCACAACCATCTTAACGGTTTCGCATAAAATATCTCCTAATTAATAGGGTTGTTCCTTCTCAGAAATTGAATACAAGTCCACACCAAAGAAAGTTTGGTTTGGATAGATAAGGGAACTTTAGAGTTCAACTATCATCAACTAGGAGTAGTTGAATCGACTTTCAGTTCTTTACAGTTCAATAATATAATAATCATGAACCAATTGCAAAATATGACAATAAACTTCATAATAGATAGGCATGCTTTTAGAAACAACTTAAAGCATTCGATAGACTAAGTAGATCTTACTTGAACTACTAAGTCAAGATCATATTACTAAAATAACGCTTTAATACTTACGCTTTATGAGTGTGGTATAACTTGTACCACATATAACAAGTTAAGGAACGTGAATGAACTTTCATGATTTCTTGAGCAAGGGTTAGGAAACTTGCACAATGAAAATATACAATGAATAGGCTTGTATAGCATTCAAGAGTAGCTTAAAGAACTTGCACAATATAAATAATAAGTTTAGAAACTTGCTTAACATAAGAGAATAAGGGTAAGAGAACTTGCCTTAAGCACCACTTCACAAATACCCTACACATTTATATTACATTCAAACCATCTATTAGTATCCGACTACAATATTTAAACCATCGAACTTCTTATCTAAGTCCAACTCACAATATAATTTATCACATTGGTTGCTAATTAGTTAAGTACGTGAGTCTATACTCACGGCATACATTCATAAGCCTATAACTCAATGAATCGTGTTATGTGCCTCGTGAAAGCAACACACACACACACACATGTAACACATTCATAATATATTTCAATCTAACTTAAACACATCAAAAACATGTTATCTTATTACACCTTTCACTTTCCAAGTCTTAGAAACAAGTTAGCTTAACAAACGGGGCATAAAAACTCAAAAACAAAACTCAAAATTTTCTGGGCAGCAACATCACCAACTGGGGCGGGTCCCCATAGGGCAATACACCCGCTGGGGCCGGTGCTCCCCCTGCTGCACCACTTGGTTCGCGAACTGGTGGAGAATTAAGCTAATTTGGCTTATTCCTTCACCCCGAATTCGATTTTTTCCAACATGATAAACATAAAACTTGATACTAACAATATTTTAAACTTATTAACATGCTCATAACATATATAATACATAAAACACATAATCCAAAACAAGATTTCATGATTTTCAAAGAAAACACAATTTTAAGCTTTCTTGACGAAAATTGCTACTACGAATTCGTTTTTCATCCAATTCAAGTGATTCCAATTGTAATCACTCATATTCTTAACATATTAACTTAATACATGATCAATTTTAAAAATGACTCAAAATCAACATCAATTTGATAGTTTTAAAAGCCGTTTTTCAGAAATAACTTCACCGAAAATCACTATGAGCACACTTCCTATTGTTTATCAAAAATTCATTGATTGAATTACTAGAACAACCATATAACTCATATATAATCATGTTATATCACATATTACACATAATTCCTGCTCGCATCAAGTATTTAAAGAAATTTTCAACATAAATTCATAATCTAACACTATGAATATGAATTTCATAGTGTTCATCATATACTTATGAATTGAAATTCTTAAACAACTATGAAACCCTCATGTAAACATATATATATATATATATGTATATATATACATACATATCACATTCACATATCAAAATAAATAGCTTTCACAAAGAGACTTTCACATAGAGTTCTAAAACCATGAAAACATAAAAGAATATGCTTTGAAAACTTGTTTTTACAACAATTGTATTTTGAAAACCCTTTCATGGCATACAATTACATATGAAAATATATTAACACCATATATACATATAATTTCATGATTGGAAAAACCTAATTTGATAAAAAAGAATTACAACACATAAGAATTGAGTACAAGGGTTAGGGTATAACCTTACTAGTTTTACTTAAAGAGAAGAGATGATGAAGATGATGATCCTCTTATGCCTTCTCAAGCCTTTCTTCCTCTTCTCTCTTCTTCTTCTCTGATAATTCTCTCTAACCCTCTTCTTCTTTCTTTCTTTGTTTTGTAAAACTAACGTAACTTTTAACTTAACATATATTATACAATATACAATATACATATATAATAGATATATAACTTATATATAATAAATATAATACTTATAACCATATTAATTCTTATTAATAACATAGGTTACAAAATTTGAAAAGTCCAAGGCCATGTTTGGCAACCTCTTAGAAAAATAGGTTTTTAGTGCTAAGGCCTTGTTTGGGTAAAATAAGATTAAACAAGTACAAGGGCCTTGTTTGGCAAAACACTTTAAAATCCTTTTCTAGTCTTTTAATAACTCTTTAAATTCATAGATTAAATATTACACTTATTTAATTAAATTACAACACTCTAATTCAATTAAATAAACTAACATTCACATAATACCAAATTGTCACACAATTGAATTTTCTTTATTAAACATAATTCGTCTAACAAATTATTATCACTTAGCACATAACATTAACTCTAATTAAATTATTCCCCATTAAATTAAAATGACGCTACACCATTGCTAACATATCAATTTAATTAATCATATAGCACTTAATTAAATTGTCCACAACAATCGCACAATTTATTTATTTATCTTCACAAATAAATTCCACAAAATATTATTTAATTCAATAAATATTTACAATTAACATATAAAATTCTCAATCGTTACAGTCTTCCCTCCTTAAAAGGATTCTGTCCCCAGAATCACAACATAAAAAAAAATCGCATAAAAATTCTCACCTCATAAAAATTCTCTTCTGTTACATTCTTCCCCCCTTAAAAGGATTCTGTCCCCAGAATCGATATCTAAGGGGTTACACACTTCAATTAAGCAAATAATTGAGGATAAGACTTCATCATAACATCTTCGAGTTCCCACGTAGCTTCTTCAGCACTGTGGTTCCTCCAAATTACCTTAACAGAAGGTATCACTTTATTCCTAAGTACATGTTCCTTTCTGTCAATAATTTGAACAGGAACCTCTTCATAAGTTAAGTCTTTATCAAATTATAAAGGCCCGTATTCTATTACATGTTTATAGTCGTGTTTGCAAAGCCGTAACACGGAAATATGAAATACGTTATGTATATTCTCGAGTTCCGGAGGTAATGCCACTTCGTAAGCTACCTCGCCAACTTTTCGTAATACTTCAAAAGGTCCAATAAATCGGGGACTCAGTTTCCCTTTCTTGCCAAATCTAATCTTCCCCTTCCAGGGAGATACCTTTAGGAAAACGAAGCTTCCTAGTAAGAATTCTCGGTTCTGTCGATGTTGATCGGCATATTTCTTCTGTCTGTCCTGAGCAGCAACCAATCTTGTTCTGATCAGCTTCACAATTTTAGCAGTTTGTTGTACCAGTTCCGGTCCCAACAGATGACGTTCACCGACTTCATTCCAGCATAGAGGAGTTTTGCACTTTCTGCCGTATAACGCTTCGTAAGGCGGCATGCCGATACTCGCGTGGTAACTATTATGTAGGCGAACTCCACCAACGGTAGATGATCGTCCCAGCTTCCTTTGAAGTCCATCACACATGCTCTTAGCATATCCTCAAGCGTCTGAATTGTTCTCTCGCTCTAGCCATCAGTTTGAGGATGGTATGCTGTACTCATTCACAACTGTGTTCCCAAACATTCTTGTAAACGCTTCCAGAAATTTAATGTAAAACGCGGATCTCTGTCTGATACAATCGACACTGGAACACCATGTCGAGAAATAATCTCCTTAATGTATAATTTAGCTAATTGTTCCAAGTTATATTTAATCCTGATTGGTAAAAAGTGGGCTAACTTCGTCAGTCGATCCACAATAACCCATATTGCATCGAAACCTTTCTGAGTCGCTGGAAGACCAACCACGAAATCCATCGTGATATGCTTCCACTTCCACTTCCACTCTGGAATTTCTAACGGTTGCAGCAATCCGCTAGGTCTCTGGTGTTCTGCCTTGACTTTTTGACAAGTTAGACATTTCACAACGCATTCAGCTACATCCTTCTTCATATTCGGCCACCAGAAATAATGCCTGAGATCCTGGTACATCTTCGTACTCCCAGGGTGAATTGAATATCTCGAGCTGTGAGCTTCGCTCAAGATTTCCTCCTTAACTTCTGATACTGGCGGTACCCAGATTCTACCTTCAAATCATAGCAGATCCTCACTGTCGATCTTGAATTTAACCTCTTCGCCATCAGCTATTCTCTTTCGAATTTTCTCGCATTCTTCATCGTGAAGTTGAGCTTCTTTTACCTTGTCCACAATTATAGAACCAGTGGTTACTTGGAACAACTTTTCATCCAATTTCTTTGGAAACTTTACTTCCAGCTCTAATCTATCCATCTACTCTATTAACTGATCCTGATCAGTTAACATATTCAGCTTCTCCCGACCTTTCCTGCTCAAAGCGTCGGCGATAACGTTAGCTTTACCCGGATGGTAAAGTATCTCACAATCGTAGTCTTTAATCAGTTCCAACCATCTCCTTTGGCGCATGTTCAAATCCATCTAGGTAAAGATATACTTCAGACTCTTGTGATCTGTGTATATTTCACACTTCTCTCCATATAAGTAGTGTCTCCAAATCTTTAGAGCAAAAACTACTGCTGCCAACTCCAAGTCATGGGTCGGATACCCCTTCTCGTAGTCCTTCAGCTGACGTGACGCATAGGCAATGACTTTGCCGCTCTGTATCAACACACAGCCTAATCCTTTATGTGAGGCAACACTATATACCACGAAATTTCCCGAACTATCCGGTAAAGATAATACAGGCGCAGTACTCAACCTCTTCTTCAACTCTTGAAAACTCTCCTCACACTTCTCCGTCCAAACAAACTTAACTGTTTTACGAGTCAGATTCATCAACGGAGTTGCGATTTTAGAAAAGTCTTGGATAAATCTCCGGTAATAACCTGCCAATCCCAAGAAACTCCTCACTTCAGATGGCGTCTTCGGCTGATCCCAATTCATTACCGCTTCAACCTTCGACGGATCTACCGAAATACCATTCTTGTCGATCACGTGGCCAAGAAATTGCACACGTTCCAACTAAAATTCTCATTTTGAGAATTTAACGTAAAGCTTTTCTCGTCTCAGTGCTTCTAAGGTTAGTCTTAAGTGTTCAGCATGCTCCTCCTCGGTCTTGGAATAAACCAGGATGTCATCTATAAACACTACCATAAACTTGTCCAGAAATGGCTTGAACACCCTGTTCATTAGGTCCATAAATGCAGCTGGGGCATTCGTAAGACCAAATGACATCACCAAGAACTCGTAATGACCATACCGAGTTCTAAAAGCAGTTTTCGGTATATCTTCCTTCCTCACCTTCAACTGATGATACCCGCTTCTCAAATTGATTTTTGAGAAGTACTTCGCACCCTTCAGTTGATCAAACAAGTCATCGATCCTAGGTAAAGGATACCTATTCTTGATCGTAACTTTATTCAACTCCCTATAATCAATGCAGAGACGCATCGATCCGTCCTTTTTCTTCACGAATAAAACAGGCGCTCCCCACGGCGAAACGCTCGGTTGGATATACTTTTTGTCTAACAGTTCTTGCAGTTGAACCATCAGTTCCTTCATCTCGACTGGAGCCATTCGATATGGAGCCTTCGAAATTGGAGCAGTTCCCGGTGCTAAATCGATCACGAACTCTGTCTCCCTATCTGGCGGAAGTCCTGGCAAATCGCTCGAAAAAACGTCCACAAATTCCTTAACTACCGATATCTCCTCTACCTTAGGGCTCTCCTTACGCGTATCTACTATGTAGGCTAAATATCCTACACAGCCTTGCATCAAAAGTTTCTTGGCTTGCATCACCGTCAGACAATTCGCTTGTCTAGGCGATTTACTACCATAGAACACCAACTTTGACGGAGTCGTAAGGTTTACTAACTTCTTCTGACAGTCGATTATCGTCCCATGGTTGAACAACCAGTCCATACGTAGTATGACGTCGAATTCCCCAAGTTTAATCGGAATCAAATCTACTCTAAGTTCCTGACCTTTAATGTCCAGTCTACAATTCCTATAAACACTCCTAAAAGGAATAATCTCCCTATTCGCAATTTCTATGCTCAAAGGGTAAACTAACTCCTCTACAGGTAAGTCTAGGGTTTTAGCAAAATCATCCGATATGAATGAACAAGTAGCACCCGAATCAAATAATACATATGCATTTATACTATTGATCGGAATAATACCTGCCACCACATCTTTTGATTGCACAGCGTCTTGCACCGTCATGTTGAATATGCGGGCAGTGGGTCGAATGGCCTGTAGTGGCGATGGTCCGGCAAGAGTCAGAGTGCTGCCGTTGTCCTTCCCTCCATTCCCTATTGACCCTGTCGCTGGCTTCTTAGGGCAATTACGAGCCATGTGATCCTTGGATCCACACATATAACAAGCTCCTTTCTTGGGGTTTGGGCAATATGGCGCGATGTGGCCTTCCTGACCATATTTGTAGCATACGCGTTTCCCTTTCATGCACACTCCAGTGTGAGTCTTCCCGCATGTAGCACACGCTTCGAGCTTCCTCTTCTGCTGGCCTCCCTGCTGACTCCCAGCAGAGTTATTGTCATTCCACTTCCTCTTCTAATGGATAGCCCCACTACCATTAGCCTTAGTTTCCGTCTCATTCTTCTTCTTCTTATCTTGGTTGAATTTATTCACCGCTTCGCTTCCCCCTTCAGCTAGAATAGCCTTTTCCAGCACGGCTGCAAACGTGTTTAGCTGGAACATAGAGACCTTGCTGTAGAGCCAGGGTTTCAGTCCCCGCTCAAACCTCCTCGCCTTCCTAGCATCCGTGCTGACCTGGTAAGTAGCGAACCTGGCCAGTCCATTAAACTTTGCCACGTATTCTGACACTAACATCGTTCCCTACTTCAGCTCTAAGAATTGGACCTCCATCTGATCTTGCGAACTCACTGGGAAGTACAACTCGTAGAACATCTCTTTGAAACATTCCCACGCTATGACTCCTTCTCCCTCTCTAGTCTTATTCGCCTGCCACCAGAAGCTAGCATCTGACTTCAACATAAAAGTCGCAAATGCAGTTTTTTGGTCTTCACTGACCCTAGCCACGACAAATACCTTTTCTATTTCCATAATCCACATCTGAGCATCTATAGGGTTTGTTGATCCCTTAAATTCTGGCGGTCCTACTGCCTTAAACTCTTTAAATGTCGTGGCTTGCACTTGCGGCTGATTCGCCACTGCTCCTGCCAGCAGGTTTACTAATTGCTGAACCGCGTTAGGGTTTGTTGCATCGTTATTGTTGTTGTTTGTTGAACCCTCGGGGTTTTGATGTGTTACTCTTCTTCTAGGAGGCATTTTCTGATAAGAAAATATTATTATTAGATCCTTTATTCAAATCTTAAGTATTCAAGTTCACACTTAAAGGTTTGAATATCTCAGTTTATATAGAACACAAAGCACGTCAATAAACTTCTTTTATTCATTAGTAGTAGTTTAAAAACATCAATCAGATAACATTTCTGCCATTTACATCATCCTTCCTGAACTGAAAAAGTTGCAGGATTACATTATTAACTTATCCCATTCTTATCTCAATTATGGAATTTACTTTATTTACTACAAAAGCAACACATAAACAAAAGCTCTACTACTACTGCTACTACTACTATTACTACTACTGCCTAGGCATATTAATACGTCGCACAGCCTCTCTGCGTTCCTCTTCCATTACCTGAATTGCCGTTCTTCGGTCCACCACATACCACGGTAAACCTTGGAACTGAGCTGGGTAGTACAAAATACGGTCCTGAGCTCTTTCTATTGCTGTATGAAAAGCATATTCCGTTTCCTTCAGCTTGGCCCTCTTGGCCTCAGCTTCATCTTCAGCTCGATCAGCTCGTTGATTAGCCCTCAAGCTTGACTCTGCAGCCCTGGCATGCCTCCTCGACTCCTCCTGGATGTCTTGCTTCAGCTTTGCCAGTTCAAATCGAGCAGCATCTCGATCAACCTCCATATGTATCAGGTTCCACTGTGCATCTCCCAGGTCATTTGGCCATTTCCTCGATCGTATTGTCTCGTTAATGGATAGTTTCCTCGAGATCTCCTACTCGTCCATGAAGCTCCATGTTACTATCGTAGACTGCCTCGTACATCTCAGCACTAATAGATTGAGGTGGGAATTCCTCTTCGGGATCCTCTTCCTCCTCTTCAGACTCGTCCTCGTCCTCATCCTCTGGAATAGGTGTCAGCTCACGCTCCCGACCAGCTATGGTGATCACTGGAGATGGCTCTCTCCTAACCAGCTGCTCCCAGACAACATCTATGTCATGGGGCTCCTCCTCTCTAGGCACCTGAGGTACAACCTCTCTATCCTGACTAGGTTCTCCAACGTTCGTTATCCTGACAAAGAATTTTAAAGCTTATTATTACGTGATATCGAGTCGTCACCCTTCCAATACCTGAACGTAAACACATAGCACATAAGGTAGTTTATTATCTTTACCTATCACATCTATCTTTTCAATCTTACCATAAGGCTAATACCTAAGGTTTTTCCCCACCTAAGGTTTCATAACCTATGGCTTTGATACCAACCTGTGACACCCCCAAATCCGGGTACTTCATTTCCACATGATTTGGTGTTCACTTTCTAATTAAAACATACATCTACCCAGTAATAAAGAATTTCAAACTAATTACAACCTTCATAAAACCTTAGTAAAAATCTCCCTCTAGAAAGAATGACAACTTGTTCAATAAAATCCCAGGGTTATCTAAACCTTAACATCATTCAGATAACGTAAATGCGGAAACATAAACATAACCAATTAAGTCTTATTACAAAGCAACTTGACATAACAAGCCTTCATTTATTCATCTTTCCTTTTCCTTTACTTGTTGATGGTATGTCAACATTCTTGGTCTCAACTGCAAGTGGTGGTAAAGCAGGCAAGAGTGAGCAAACAAAAGCTCACTTGAAAATACAACAGTGATATGACATAAGTGAATCTTTTCAAAAGAGATTGAATAACTTTACTTTCATCAATATAAAGAATTGAATTATAATTCTTTCATCAATGTATAGAATTCGAATATGGAATCATCTGAGGGTCATAAGACCTTGAACCATTGTCCTAGGTTATAAATATTTCGATTTAAACCTTTAACAGTCAATAAGACTATAGACATTAACTCGTACTCAGGGGGATCAACCCTTTGTACCATGAATTGTGCACAACCATCTTAACGCTTTCGCATAAAATATCCCCTAATTAATATGGTTGTTCCTTCTCAGAAATTGAATACAAGTCCGCACCAAAGAAAGTTTGGTTTGGATAGATAAGGGAACTTTAGAGTTCAACTATCATCAACTAGGAGTAGTTGAATCGACTTTCAGTTCTTTACAGTTCAATAATTTAAGAATCATGAACCAATTGCAAAATATGACAATAAACTTCATAATAGATAGGCATGCTTCTAGAAACAACTTAAAGCATTCGATAGACTAAGTAGATCTTACTTGAACAACTAAGTCAAGATCATATTACTAAAATAACGCTTTAATACTTACGCTTTATGAGTGTGGTATAACTTGTACCACATATAACAAGTTAAGGAACGTGAATGAACTTTCATGATTTCTTGAGCAAGGGTTAGGAAACTTGCACAATGAAAATATACAATGAATAGGCTTGTATAGCATTCAAGAGTAGCTTAAAGAACTTGCACAATATAAATAACAAGTTTAGAAACTTGCTTAACATAAGAGAATAAGGGTAAGAGAACTTGCCTTAAGCGTAAGCTACACTTTAACAATTATAACCACTTCACAAATACCCTACACATTTATATTACATTCAAACCATCTATTAGTATCCAACTACAATATTTAAACCATCGAACTTCTTATCTAAGTCCAACTCACAATATAATTTATCACATTGGTTGCTAATTAGTCAAGTACGTGAGTCTATACTCACGGCATACATTCATAAGCCTATAACTCAATGAATCGTGTTGTGTGCCTCGTGAAAGCAACACACACACACACACACACACATGTGACACATTCATAATATATTTCAATCTAACTTAAACACATCAAAAACATGTTATCTTATTACACCTTTCACTTTCCAAGTCTTAGAAACAAGTTAGCTTAACAAACGGGGCATAAAAACTCAAAAACAAAACTCAAAATTTTCTGGGCAGCAACATCACCCGCTGGGGCTGGTCCCCATAGGGAAATACACCCGCTAGGGCGGGTGCTCCCCCTGCTGCACCACTTGGTTAGCGAACTGGTGGAGAATTAAGCCAATTTGGCTTATTCCTTCACCCCGAATTCGATTTTTTCCAACATGATAAACATAAAACTTGATACTAACAATATTTTAAACTTATTAACATGCTCATAACATATATAATCCATAAAATACATAATCCAAAACAATATTTCATGATTTTCAAAGAAAACACAATTTTAAGCGTTCTTGACGAAAATTGCTACTACGAATTCGTTTTTCATCCAATTCAAGTGATTCCAATTGTAATCACTCATATTCTTAACATATTAACTTAATACATGATCAATTTTAAAAATGACTCAAAATCAACATCAATTTGATAGTTTTAAAAGCCGTTTTTCAGAAATAACTTCACCGAAAATCACTATGAACACACTTCCTATTGTTTATCAAAAATTCATTGATTGAATTACTAGAACAACCATATAACTCATATATAATCATGTTATATCACATATTACACATAATTCATGCTCACATCAAGGATTTAAAGAAATTTTCAACATAAATTCATAATCTAACACTATGAACATGAATTTCATAGTATTCATCATATACTTATGAATTGAAATTCTTAAACAACTATGAAACCCTCATGTAAACATATATATATATATATATATATACATACATATCCCATTCACATATCAAAATAAATAGCTTTCACAAAGAGACTTTCACATAGAGTTCTAAAACCATGAAAATATAAAAAAATATGCTTTGAAAACTTGTTTTTACAACAATTGTATTTTGAAAACCCTTTCATGGCATAGAATTACATATGAAAACATATGAACACCATATATACATATAATTTCATGATTGTAAAAACCTAATTTGATAAAAAAGAATTACAACACATAAGAATTGAGTACAAGGGTTAGGGTATAACCTTACTAGTTTTACTTAAAGAGAAGAGATGATGAAGATGATGATCCTTTTATGCCTTCTCAAGCCTTTCTTCCTCTTCTCTCTTCTTCTTCTCTGATAATTCTCTCTAACCCTCTTCTTCTTTCTTTCTTTGTTTTGTAAAACTAACGTAACTTTTAACTTAACATATATTATACAATATACAATATACATATATAATAGATATATAACTTATATATAATAAATATAATACTTATAACCATATTAATTCTTATTAATAACATAGGTTACAAAATTTGAAAAGTCCAAGGCCATGTTTGGCAACCTCTTAGAAAAATAGGTTTTTAGTGCTAAGGCCTTGTTTGGGTAAAATAAGATTAAACAAGTACAAGGGCCTTGTTTGGCAAAACACTTTAAAATCCTTTTCTAGTCTTTTAATAACTCTTTAAATCCATAGATTAAATATTACACTTATTTAATTAAATTACAACACTCTAATTCAATTAAATAAACTAACATTCACATAATACCAAATTGTCACACAATTGAATTTCCTTTATTAAACATAATTCGTCTAACAAATTATTATCACTTAGCACATAACATTAACTCTAATTAAATTATTCCTCATTAAATTAAAATGATGCTACACCATTGCTAACATATCAATTTAATTAATCATCTAGCACTTAATTAAATTATTCACAACAATCGCACAATTTATTTATTTATATTCACAAATAAATTCCATAAAATATTTATTTAATTCAATAAATATTTACAATTAACATATAAAATTCTCAATCGTTACAGTCTTCCCTCCTTAAAAGGATTATGTTCCCAGAATCACAACATAAAAAAAAATCTCATAAAAATTCTCACCTCATAAAAATTCTCATCTGTTACAAAATCACTATATGTCTATGTGACTTACAAGCAATATCGATTTAAGTGCAAGCTCTCAATTGGCTACATATGGTAAACGGGTATATGTCTATCTAGATTACGAATCACAAAATTCATCGCATGCAAATTTTATGAACATATGCTAGCATGGAAAAATCTTAGTTTATACTTCATCTTTCAATTCCATATAAACTATTAAGGTAAATGGTGATCAAGCATCTAATCAATACACACAACCATGCTAGGCAATCCATACATAATCAATCATACAAATTAATGAGGCATACAATTCCGAACTAAGCAATAAGATTCATTAGAATCCCATAATGGTGGTTAGTTCATCTCTGAACCAATAACCATTATGGGATTTGATCTAAACATTGGAAGCAAATATAAAAGTCAAGAGATTAAGAGAGATGGAATTGCAAATCTGATGATCCTCCTTTCAAATGAAGCCTTCAAGCTCAGTTCTAGAACACAATCAAATCCAAATTGCAACCCTAACAATGGAAATCAACTAGAACTAGATGAGAGAAGAAGTGAAGCTCCAAATTCTCTCTAGCTCTCTAAACCTAGAATAGGAAAATAAAACTGAATTATCAAAACTGAGTCTCACGTCCTTTGCCAAATACACCCATATATGGAATACACGCTCAGCAAAAATATTAAATGAAAAGTCTATTTTTTCCCTCAGTCTTGACCGGCGCGGCCGCGCGGCCCCGTAGTTCATTTGGGGCTCGGGCGCGCGGTTCCTCAGAAATTCGGAATGACTGCATCCTGGCGCGGGCGCGCGTCTTTTCTTCTTCAAATCGGCGCGGCCGCGCGGTGCTGTGTTTTTTGTTGGTGTTTTCTGGTGCATTGCTGATCTTTTCTGCTTTCTTGTTCCTTCCTTTTACTTTCATTTGCCTTCACTCCCTACTAAATGAGACCCTTTTGCACAAGCCATAAACTTCCTTCTCTTGCCAAGTCCATCTTCATACCATCAAGAGCTCTCCACCTTGCCTTTTTGCCAATTCCATGCCAAACCATGCCATTTCATGCCATTTTTTTGCCAATTAAGCTTCTTGACTAAAATCTATCAAACAAAGATAAAACACATCAAAAGACACTAAAATACCTGAGATTAAGCTATAATCCTAGCAAGTTGATAGACAATAAGTAGGTATAAAACCTACTTATCAAATACCCCCAAACTTGAACTATTATTTTCCCTCAAGCAACAAACACAAATACAAACTACATGCTATGCAACTAAACTATCATCAAAATGAATCCCAAATTTCAGCCATGCTGTGAATTTTAATAAGATGTGCCTCAGAGAAATAACAAGAACTATGAACAAAATATCAACCTAAGCTACAGTCATAAAGACATAAAATCCAAAAATCACAACATAGTTGCTAAGATGTAGTGTGTGTGTGCTATATCACAAACAAGCTTGATAGAGGCGAAGATTCCACATGCTATACTTCTAAGGAAGGAAAAGTGAGGTTTTAAGTCAAGAATTTTTCAAATATATAAAACAACGACCAATCCAACACATTGATACAAGCTAAGGTTCAACAAGGGTTTATTATGCTTTTATTCACACACGAGGGCGATATTCGTACTTTCCCGTGGTTACACCAGACTGTGCAATGCTAAGCCATCTTAGTCTTTTCAATGATAACCATTTATCGAGCTTTCGACCAACGACTCCCAAACCATAAAGACTTTAGGTCTCTGGGTGTAGAGACAATCCCCTAGGGCTTACTTGCTCGAGTATCAAAGGCCACAAGACTTAGCTAGCCAAGGTATTTATTCTATTTTTTTCTTTTTCTCAATTTATTTTTTTTATTTTTTTTTCTTTTTCTTTTTAGCATGCATACCCAATGTTTTCCCCCAAACTTGCATTTCTGTGTTATTAAGGCCATTATTCATTTTTTTACACAATTCTATCATTAAAAATAAATTTTTCCCCTCAGAAGACAAGCATGTGCTAATCTAACCAACAGGCAACAAATAACAATATCGTGCTATCCGGTAACATCAAAGCAACAGGTATAGACTACATCATGTATGAAGATATAACTAAGCTTAAACTATCAACTGAGTTCAAAAATCTATCATATTTCAATATCATCATCGACCATACTGGAATTCAACAGGCTAAAAACATGGGATTATGCTATGCAATGCAACTAAACACATACTAACTACACAACACAAAAATAAAATAGAAAAATTTTTTTATGCAAAATTTAACTAACAACATACTAAAATGCAGCTACTAAGTAACCTAAACATGCAATAAACTATATGCGATTAACTATATGCGACTACTACTAACTACACCCCATACCCCAAACTTAAAATTTTCAATGTCCGCATTAGAAGTAAAGGGTAAGGAAACTCCCCTATGTATCGGCATGGCCACCCTCCTCGGGTGGTGAATCTGGCGGCGGGTATGGCATGGCATCACCAAAGACAGACCACTCCACTAGCGTTCCCTGTAAGAACCCGAATTTTCAGAAATTATTAAATAAGGATTTAATAAATAAAATTCTTAAACTGTGAGATGAGTTCGAATATGAGTATATATATGAGATATGAGGTATGTGATATTATATTACATAGGGTAATATGGACTATGTAATATGTGTTTTTGTGATTTATAAATATACTATTAATGTATATTTGTTATTTAGCGTAGAGACGAGTCAGTGGAGATAAAGGAAGTGGATAAATTTCTATCGATATTAAATAATTTATAGAATTATTTTATCATAGTACGTTGGTGACATTAAATATCCTTAATGTATAATCACCATATTCTTGTGTATGTGTATTAATAACTAGTATGTTTATAATATAGGTTATTAATAGCACTTAAGCTATCCGTGAATAGGTTTGGATAGTGAAGCATGAGTTAGTTAAGGAATTAACTAATAAGAATAAATATTAGTTAATTTAAGTTGAGAGTTATATTAGGTAATAATATAATGTGAATATTGAACTTTAATTAACTATGGTGATATAGTATAGGGTTTAATTTACTTAAATAAATGAGTGAATTAATATGTGTGTTGAAAATGTAATTATAGTTGGTACTTTTATATATATTACTTAGAATAGTAATATGTGAGAAAGTCTAATGTACGAATAACGTTAAATATATATATACGTTATTAAAGGGAGATGAAAATCATTATATCTTTAAATGAATATTTGAAGAAATTGTTTTGGGAACAATTTATAGAAAAGAAATATAACTAATTATTATATATTTCTAATAAAGGGTATTAAAATAATTTATAATATTGAAATATTTTAATAAAAGGAGGAAATGTTATTTTTGAATAATAATATTACCTTATATGTTTTTGTATGAGGTGTGATTGGTTAATATAGTAAATATATTAAAACATATTTGCTATATGTAATTAAATTGATGGAAATAATTTATTATAATAGAAAATAAACTTATTATCTATTTTCTATATATAATATATGTACATGTGTCATACATATAGTTATTTGATATTATATTAAGAATAATATCATGAGACAATAAGTAAATTATTTTCTAATAACGAATGTGCTTATTTGGAGAAAACATAATATTTTATGATATGGCTAAATACATAATTTTAAATGTATTTTCAAGGGAGTTTAATTAATGAAAGAAAACTAAGTTATTTTTAATATATTAAATAACTTAAGTTATTATTTGATCGTGAATATTATTATTGGAATAATTAATAGAGTATATATTAATTAATATAAGCGTAAAGGTTATACTTATTATAAATATAATTAATTGAAGTAGTTTAGCATTTTAATAAGCTTGTGAGAAATGCCTTCTATGGCACGATAATAGATTCGGTAATGAATTGATTAATTCGAAGATGGAAGAATTATTAATTAAACAATTAATCTATATTAATTGTTATTATAATAATATGTTAAAATTATTATTATTGCGAGTGATAGAATGATAATAAGTATATTTGTTATAAATATAATAAGATTTATATTTATTTATTGTGATAATTAACTATATAAATGTTAATTAATTGTTATGGACATTATAATTCCATTGATTTATGAGAAATAGATTAATTAATATTATTATTAATTAATAAGATAAGTAAATTATTTACTTCTATATGCAAGCATGCGAATAAAATGTATAGCGTATAGTAACTAATTATATATTATATGAAGTGTGAAGTGTAGTACAACTATATTATATAGTGTGGTGCAACAATTATGTGACTATACTATATATAGGAACCATGTATCAAGACTAATTAAACTATGTGAAATACATGAAATGTGGGTGTGACAATGTGTATATTAAGTATACAATAAAGTAATATATCATGAATATATAGTAAACAATTATTAAACTAATGAAATTTAATAATAAAAGAGACAATACACTGTGATGGTACCCGAAAGAATTATATCCGGTAGAATGAGATATATATGGATTATGTGGTGATATATATGTACCTCCACTTGATATATTGTATTATGGTTTGCTCATTAGAAATGACATTGTGACTCTAGATAAGCTTATAACCTAAGTGTATATATAATGTATATATAGATAACCCAAGTATTTATACACTTGCTAGTTACTTTGTTGCTGAGAGTTATTTCTTGTCCCTAATTGAGTGACCCATTTCATCACACGTGAATGGCTACAAGGCTAGCCTATCTCCATTTCTCAAACTCAGCAAACTAGCAACAATCATAAAGGGGGAGTGGTCCTAATAGTGAAAATCAACTACTCTACCAACTCCTCTCCTATAACCATTGAATCCTTCTTCTTCCCATTAGTTTAAAATGGTGTATAAAGTTAATGTCTGTGTAATGCATGGTCTATAAATGGAGCTCTTCTCCTTCATGTTTTCATTTGTTGAGATTTATGTTAAGTGAAAATTGAGAGAGAATATAGCATGTTAGTAAGGAGTCTAAGAATTGAGGAAGTTCTAATAATAGCAAGCTTAACAGAGGTATAAACTCTCTATTTTTGAATTCAATAAATTCTTGATTTTTGCATGAATTCTTGCTAATTGGAGTTAGGAATGTTGTAAACTTAGTATCTAAGCTAGTATGCATGATAGGAATGCAATGTAGCTTGATTAGAGTTGATTCGTGAAAGAAAATTGTGAGTTAGGTTGCAGTCTGCCGAGCAAAAAGCTGCTCTGTTTCTGGCCGGCCACCTGCGCAGCTGCGCCAGTTTTGTATTGGCCAGTGGCGCAGCTGCGCTGGTACCAGACTTGAGTTAGCCAAGGCCCTGCGCAGCTGCGCCAGTTTTGAACTGGGGAGCTGCGCAGCTGCGCCGGTAACAGTTTCTGGGTTTTGTTTTCTGTTGTAGGTTCTGTTATATGCTAGCATAAGTTATATAATTAGAACAAGCATGCACACTTAAATAACATGTATATATGAGTATCAAGACATGACATAAGCATGATAGTATACATTATTGATGAAGAACTCAAAATTTTCAAATGAAACTTATGATTTTCGATATGAACTTTGATACTTATATAAACATGTGTGTTCTGACCTTGTAAGCGTATTTGTACGGCCTAGACATGCATGAAAGTTGGTATTAACTTATAGTACGTGTTCTTGATACTACATATACATGCATGGCCATGTTAGTATGTACTATGGAAGGAAAACGTATGATTTTAAAATAAAACTTTTAGTTTTAGATTTGAACTTGGACGTATACATAGCATGTATATATTCTGATTTTGTGAGCATGTTTAGATGACTTAGAAATGCACATCGGACATGTCAACCTATATATAGATAGCATGAACATGTAAGGTTTTGTTAGTGAGCTTCACTAATGAAAATGCAAGCTTTGAATGTGAACGTTAACATGTTACCTTAAGATTTGGGATTTTGATGTTTATGGACATAGGTGATAGCACACTTGGACTCTCTCATGTATCATACATGTATATACATACCATGACTACATATCATGAAACCAAGTTTAGCGTAAACGAAGCATGTTTTCAAACTAATAATCGTGATAGTTACATGAATGAAGTATGAATATTCATGAACATGCCCAATATGAGTTATATAAATACTTTATGTGTTTAAAAGAACTAGCATGATAAACTTTGTGATGTTCATGACCCCGAGTGGCCTTCAATTGTGAGAATATTGACTTAAAACCTATATCATGTAAATTGAACGTGAAAAGGTTAACGAGCATGAAAGGTGGACTTAGAAAGTTTGAATGTAATGGTTATATGAACTCGGGAATTATAATTCCGATAAGGTTTGAGGAACGTAAGAGCAATATAGATTATATATTTATGAGTTTTAAATATGTGTCGCACACTTAGATAGTTAAGTGTATTGAGTATGGTTAAGGTATTCCTATACGTACCTAGCTATACTAAGCGTATGATAAGAAAGTTAAATAAGGTTCTAAGAGCCAAGTTAGAAAATAATGTAATACTAATTATTATATTGAGAATGTATGGAAGTGTATAACTGATAAGTGTGATCTCTATGGTTAATATAACTGTGTAGGATTACACGAAGTACAGATATTCTTAAGCAGTTAAGTCGTAGTCGTTAAACTTCGAATCAGGCAAGTCTTTCAGTTCCTATTTGATATATGAATTCAATAACTATTAGTTGAATTATATTATGCTGTGATAATGTGAACTTATATATGAACTGTATATGAGATATAAATGAGATTGAAAGTTGATCTTTGATGATATACTTTTTATGTGAAAAGCAACATGCGTAGTAAATATAAACTGTTTATAAATGCATGAACTGAGTATGATGTCGTATGCTATGTGATGCATGAAAACTGTCATAATTGCTGAGCTGTCGAGCTCACTCTTGCAAATAACCACTTTTGCAGGTTAAGGGCTTACGATAAAGACTTCGTGCTTCTTGATTGATAAAGATAGATAGTATCACAACGGAGTATACTATTTAGATTATCGTTTGAACCCTATTTAGGTTCTAGGAGTGTACTTGATATATGCTTACGATATTTAATATTTGTTGTATTATAAAAGATGTACTAGCTAATACATAGAGGATATCAAGTTGAGTTGTAAACGTTTATACAGAAATTTGTGTAGAGCGAATCATAATATAGTGTGATTCAAGGATATGTAATTGATTCAAAGTTATGAAATCAATAAAAAGATTTTATTCAAAAGATATTGAAAAGTTTAAATTATTCCGCATTTTAGTAACATCGAATGTGATGTTTAGACAGGGATGGTATATGACCAAGTTTACAACTATTAAAAGTTTGGAGTCATCATACAAGATCCTAGATATGAATAGAATTTATATTCTAAATTGTAATAAACAAATTGTATTCTTTTACAAATGATTAAAAGATGTAATAGTTCTGCGTTAGTAGTATCGTGACTGCACCGAATCCGAGGTTTCGAAGGAACGTGGATTTGGGGGCGTCACATTCCCTGCTGTGCAAAAGCTTCACCCAGATCTCGGGTCAGTCCATCTGCAAAAGTGGCAAAGTTTCCATGCAGAGCGTCCATCCTCCTCTCCAATCGCCTAATCAGGCGATCCTGCAGCCCTGCACTGGCGGTGGAAGGACCGGCTACTGCTACTGTCTGCGGTGGGGGAACTGGTGGAAGAGTTGGTAGGATGAATCCTTTGCCTCGCGGATGTGCCATGCCACCAGCCCAATCTTCAAACTTTTTATTTGTGGCGTGATTGATGTCCCCACTCTGCATTTGGACCTGCTCGTATTCCCAATCAAGGTCTGCCTCAGAACAGAGATGAGCCACCACTGATGCGTGTGGAATTGCCTCGGTGGTACTGCCTCGCATGAAGTGCAACATGTTCTGATGGATCAAATGTCCGACATCGATATTCTTCCCAGTGATGATCTCCCATAGAATAATAGCCCTCTCGGCCATAATTACGTGCTGGTGAGTGCACGACATCAGATTGGCGCATAAAAACTGATTCCATGCCTTGGCGTATTTATTCATAGTGGAGGTGGGGAAATTGGTGGGCTCATCTGTGCCCTGCCTATACTTCCACTTTGTGCCTGGCATGCACAAATTAATGAGCCACTGATCTAGGTCAGTTTCAAATCGCTCCACCTCGACCCAATTTACTTGGTCAGCCAGGATTGAAGGCAAGCTTAACACCTCACGGATTGTCGACGAATGATAATCGACGTTTTTACCCCGAACGAAAGAGAAGCCACTCTGTGTCTCCTTGGCGTTAGCATAGAATTCACGAACAATGGCCAACGGGACAGGCGGCGAAGTTGCACAAACTCCTTGCCAATTTATCTCTTTGATCACAGCCAGCATCTGGCCATCTTCCCTTGTCAGTTTTAGCCCCCGCTCCTTTACAATTGACTTGGCCGCGATCCGATAATACTCCAGTTGTGCGTCAAGGCTGATGAACCTAGTCAAATCCAAAGTGTCCTCGCCCTGGCTACTCAAAGCGGGCTAACAGGGAGTGGCAGAACGTGCTCTCTTTGCACCCATAATAATTTTTGAAATTATCCTTGAAAATCGTAATTGATGAACTTGAGAAGCAACCCCCAAACTGATACTTCTGCAAAGTGATTCCACAAACCCTAATTACTGCACCCAATTTCCCCAATTTATGGCCTCTATAATTCCGTGAATTTTCCAAACCCTAACTTCAGAACTCTAACTCTGTTGCTTTAAGTGTATTGGACTGATATGATGGCTAGGGTTAGGTTTTATAGAGATTGATAGAAGAAGATGGGGGTAGTGGGGAAGAGATCGTGGTTGAGAGATTAGGGAGATGTAGAGTTTAATATGAAAGGGAGATGGAGTTTGTATATGAGAGGTTTAGGTAGAATAGGAGAATTTGATTCACTTAAGATGTTGTATCAGGGATGGGTCCGTTTCTTTTTCATTTAAAAATCAACAGGCAATTGGAGTCGGGCGCGGCCAGGCGGGATTTAGCTATGAAGATTGCGTGGGCGCTCGTGTACCCAGAACTAGTCTCTAGCACTGCATATTGGCGCGACCGCCCTGTGTTAAGCCTTGATGATGGCGCGGTCGCGCTGCCCTGAGCCCAGCCAAAAATTTTGCAGCACTGATGTAGATGAGCAGTAAATCAGCATGCAATTCTTTCCTGCACACATAGCATTCAAAAATGGGATATTACTTGATTCCAATCATCAAAATTAGACTATTCAAAATGTATGCTTGTTTGTATTCTCAGAAGAATGATATATATGCAAATTATATCTAAGTAAATCCTCAAAAATGCTGTATGTGCGAAGCATATATACGTGAATCCTCAAAATACTATATGAGTGTTTATGCAATATGCTCACAACTCCAAAAATATATTCAACAAGCTTCTAAAACCAAAAATATATACAATGAGCTCCTCACTTCAAAATTGTTCAAAATTTTTCAAACTTTTCACAATGCTTAGAATTAAATAGGGGGAGGAAAATATAGAGACATGTAACCAGAATTAAATAAGAGGGAGAAATAGAAATATGTAACAAGAATTATATATGAGGGAGAAGAGAGAGATGATGGGGTGCCTCCAATCGAGCGCTTATTTACAGTCCATTAGCTTGACACTGTCTGAAATAGTAATGTGGTAGAAAGAATCGAGGCGACCTTCTCTCAATTGACCTCGCCGCTATAATATTGCTTCAACCTCTATCCATTAACTTTGAAAGTCTTATCCGGGTATTGATCAAAAATCTCCACTGCACCATGCGAAAACACAATTTTCACCGTGAAAGGGCCCGACCACCGTGATTTGAGCTTTCCAGTAAAGAGTCTGAGACGAGAGTTATACAACAACACTGCTTGCCCAGGCTCAAATTTTCTTTTCCATGATATTTCAGTCGTGCCACCTTTTTACCTTTTCTTTATACAGCTTGTAGAATAAGTATCCACCGAATGAGATGAGGCTTTGCATCTTTCTTTGAAATCAGGTATCGAATTGCAGCATGATCTGTGTATACAACTACCCTTGTCCTAATCGGATAAGACCTGAATTTATCAAAAGCGTATACCACCGCTAGCAGCACCTTCTCTGTGGTGGTGTAGTTCAATTGGGCATCCGTCAGGGTTTTTCTTGCATAGTAGATAACATGAAAAACCTTATCCCTGCGTTGTCCCAAGACGACTCCCACAGCGAAGTCACTTGCATCGCACATCAATTCAAATGGAAGAGACCAGTCAAGAGTTGTAATGATTGGTGTCATAGTCAATTTCTTCTTTAAGTGCTCAAAGGCCGCTAAGCATTCCTCGTCGAATCTAAATGTGACATCCTTCTCAAGAAAACTGTACAGAGGCTTAGTGATCTTTGAGAAGTCTTTTATGAAACGCCGATAAAAGCCTGCATGTCTGAGGAAACTACGGACCCCTTTTACTAAGGTTGGTGGCTGTAAACTTTCAATGGTCTCCAATTTCGCTCTGTCCACCTCTAAACCTTTCCTAGAAACCTTGTGCCCCAAAATAATGCCTTCCTGCACCATAAAATGGGACTTTTCCCAATTCAGTACTAAGTTAGTCTCAACACACCTCTTTAACAGCAGCACCAGATTCTCCAAGCAGATGTCGAAAAGGGTCTCCAAAGACGGAGAAATCGTCCATGAAGACTTCTACATTTTGTTCGACCATATCAAAGAATATTTCCATCATACATCTTTGGAAAGTGGCTGGAGCATTGCATAGTTCGAAAGACATCCTCCTGAATGCAAAAGTATCATATGGGCACGTGAAGGTAGTCTTCTATTGGTCCTCTAGGGCTATAACAATCTGGTTATACCCTAAATAACCATCCAGGAGGCAATAGTAGCCGTGTCCCGCTAACCTATCCAGCATCTGGTCAATGAACGGGAGAGGGAAATGGTCCTTCCTTGCAGCTTTGTTCAATCTATGATAGTCCATGTAGACCCTCCATCCCGTGACTATTCTAGTAGGTATAAGTTCATTCTCCTCATTTGACACGACTGTCATGCCTCCCTTCTTCGGGACACATTGCACCGGGCTTACCCAAGAGCTGTCTGAGATTGGATAAATAATTCTGGCATCTAACCACTTGAGGATCTCCTTTTTAACGACCTTTTTCATAATCGGATTCAATCTTCATTGTTGCTCTATTGATGGTTTACTCTCATCCTCCAGAATTATTTTGTGCATGCAGTATGAGGGGCTGATCCCCTTGATGTCAGCTATGGTCCACCCAATGGCTGATTTGAACTCTCGTAGAACCCGTAACAACTTGCTTTCCTAACAGGATGATAGAGCAGAAGCAATAATAACCTGCAACGTGGAAGATTCCCCCAGATATGCATATCTCAGATGATCAGGAAGAGGTTTAAGGTCAAGGTTGGGAGGCACCTCAAGAGAAGGCTTTAGTCGCACTGAAGACTCCCCGGTATGTCCGAGTGGTTTGATGGGAATCTTAAATTTTCTCATCTGAGGCACCGTGTTCAGAATTTGTATGTACTCTACCACATCAGTATCTTCCAAGTCAGAGTCTCCCAGTAGATCACTCTCTAATGGATCCGAGCTCATAACCTGCTCAGCCTTTTCATACAGTACCCTGTCGACAATATCAACTCTGAAGCATTCTTCTTCATCTGTGGGGAACTTCATAGCCTTGAAGACATTAAATGTGACCTCTTGGTCCTGAACTCTCATAGTCAGTTCTCCCTTCTATACGTCTATGAGTGTTCGTCCAGTAGCTAGAAACGGTCTCCCAAGAATGATTGGTATGTTCTTATCCTCTTCAAAATTCAGAATGATAAAGTCGACAGGGAAGATAAACTTATCCAGCTTTACCAGTACATCTTCTATGATACCTCTTGGGTAGGTGATGAACCTATCGGCTAATTGCAATGATATGCTTGTTGGCTTAGGAGCTGGAAATCCCAACTGAGTGAATACCGATAGAGGCATCAAGTTTATACTTGCCCCAAGTAGCATAAGCACTTATTGAAGGATAACTTCCCAAAAGAGCATGGTATCGTAAAACTCCCTAGATCCTTGAGCTTTGGAGGTAATTTTCTTTGCAAGACTGCACTGCATTCTTCTGTCAAGGCCATTGTTTCATTGTCCTCTAGCTTCTTCTTCTTTGACAGTATCCCTTTCATAAGCTTCGCGTAGCTTGGCATTTTTTTAAAAGCTTTGGCGAAAGGAATATTAATCTGCATTTTCTTGAACACCTCCAAAAACTTCGCTAATTGTTTGTCTAGTCTCTGCTTCTGAAGCCTCTGTGGATATGGTGCAGGAGGGTAGATCACTTGTGGTGTAGCATTGGTTTTCTTAGTGGATACCTCCTTTTCTGACTCAACTGCCTTGTCTCCATCTTTTCCATCTTTCAAAAGTTCTTCAGAATTTTCTGCACATGGGAGCGCCCGCACCAAGTTTTGTTCTTCCTGGGGCGCGGCCGCTCCAGTCTCTAGATTTTCCAGTTGCTTTCCTGATTTCAATGTAATGGCTTGACATTGTTCATTGCCGTCCCGTCTTCCTGGATTTACTTCAATATTTCTTGGTAGAGTCCCTTGCGGTCTATTCAGGACTGCATTGGCAATTTGGCCTAATTAAGTCTCCAATGTTTTAAGAGATACCGCTTGGCTCTTAACCATCAACTTGAGTTCTTCTATCTCAGCTCTCTCCTCTGATTGTGGACTAGGAGCTGGATTGTGTTGATGTTGTTGTTGATGAAATCCTGGAGGATGTGACTGTCTACGGGCATACTGTTGTTGAGACTATTGTGGCTGAGATTTTTGTTATTGATATGGTTGGTATTGAGACTGTTGAGCACTTTGGTATGGTTTTTGTTGAGGAGGTTGGTATTGAGATTGTGGAGTACTTTGATTGTTATCACTCCAGCTGAAATTAGGATGATTCCTATTGTTTGGATGGTAGGAATTAGAAAATTGATTCTGAGGCTTCTGATAGTTGTTGACGATATGAGCCGACTCTGTAGTGATGGCACATTGTTCTGTCGGGTGTGATCTGACACACAACTCACATACGAAAGCGATTTGTTAAACTCTATTTTTAACCATAGAGTCAATTTTCTTTGACATCGCCTCCATTTGAGCTGAATAGACTGTGACGGCATCCACATCCAAGACTCCTGCCACTTTTGGTTGTCGCATTCTAGATGTAGGATTCTGATATTCATTAGCCGCCATGGTCTCAATTAAGTCATAAGCTGTCTCATAGCTCTTGGCCCATAGAGCTCCTCCTGATGCGGCATCAATAATCGGCCTTGACTGCTATCCCAAACCATTATAGAACGAGATGATTACCATCCAGTCTGGCATTCTGTGATGCGGGCATTTCCTTAGCATCTCTTTGTATCGTCCCCATGCCTCATATAAAGATTCTCCCTGTTGTTGTGCAAACTGAGACAGGGCACTCCTCATCTGAGAGGTCTTAGCCATGGGAAAGAATTTGGCAAGAAACATATGTGCTAAGTCCTCCCACGTAGTGATTGAGCCTGAAGGTAGTGAATGCAACCAACTCTTCGCTTTATCCCTCAAGGTGAATGGAAATAGTCGAAGCTGTAATACCCGAGAATTTCCATATATTATTAAATAAATATATTAATGAAAATGAATATTTATTTGAATATAAATGATTTTGTGTGTTAACTCAATTAAATTAAATTGAATAATTATAATAATTGAGGAAAATGTGGAGTTATCATAAACTCGGGAAGCCTTGTGTGGCACTGTGATGAGAAATGTTAATAATGATATTAATCGACGAAAGAATTATTAAGTGAACAATTAATTTATATTAATTGTTAATTTTGGTTAAGTTATAATATGTGATTATTATTAGTGCAAGAGATATAATAATAATAATAAAACACTTGTTCATAAAAATGTTGAGAATTATGTTTGTTAATGTGATAATTAATCCTATGATTATTAATTAAGTGTTATTAATAATTACGAGGAATGAATTAATTAATATTATTGTTAATTAATTGATAAGATAAGTGAATTATTAATTTCTATGTGCAAGCATGCGAATTTATGGTAGCTAACCATATATTATATGAAGCATAATGTGACTATATTATATATATAAACTATATAGTAAAGTTTATTGAGTTATAAGAATTACATGAAATGTGTATGTAACAAGGTAAGTGTGTGGACATTAAAATAATACATCACAAGTATAGTAAACAATTGTTGAATTGTAGGAGCATATAATAAATGAGATAGTGTAATGTGGTAATATCTGATAAAATTATATCAGGATATTAACAAAATGTACATGGATTATATGTTAAATATATGTATCCCTATTTGCTACATTGTAATATTTGTTACCTATTAAAGGTGCATTGTGACTCAAATTATAACATAAGTATATGTTATGTATGTATAATAGTTTAAGTGTGGAGTGTTACAAATGCTGAGATACCATTCCTTGTCCCATATTGATACACAAACCTTGTACACGTGAATAGCATTATGAAGTCTGAGGCCTATATCCCACAAACTCAGCAAACATTTCATAGCTTTCATAGCTCATGATGATCAAGGATGTGGGATTCATGATAAATCTAACAACTAATTACCTACCCTTTGATAACCTCCATGCAATTTGACAATCCGTTAGTTTGTATTGGAGTGTATAAGCATTGTCTGGATAATATATTTTCTATAAATTAAGCACCTTCTCTTCACATATCATTTGCTGAGAAAATTCTTAAGTGTTGAGAGAGAGCATATATATCAGTATGAAGTGTTCTAAGAGTTGAGGAGTTCAATTCAAACTTAGATTGCATTAACAGAGATATAATGAGCATTTCTTGTATTCTTTTTCGTTCTCTGTCAAAAACTTCTAGTTTTGAATTCCAATTTCTTGAGTATGTTAAATTAGATTTCAATTGGGTTGAAGAATGTTTGTTTAGTTGTTATATAGACATGCATACATGATTGGGATTTCAGTATAGCTTCCATGTTTTACATTCTTGTTCTCCATTCTCATTTTTCTGTCAAGAACTCCATTTTCATTTTCTGTCAAAATCAAATTCTTGATTCTTGTTGCAATTCATGCCAATTTGGATTGGGATATGTTTCTTAGCTACTATATGGACTTATAAGTTTAATAGAAGTATTATGTGGTTGATTGAAACTGATTTCGTGAAGTAATTTAGTGATATGGGCTGGAAATCTGCAGAGGCTGGAACAGTCTACCGCTGGCCGCGAGCCGGCGCAGCTGCGCCAGTTTTGCACTGGGCAGCTGCGCCAGCAGCCTGCTGCAGATTTTACTTTTTGCTTGATTCTGCTACGTGATAGTTTACTTGAATAACTTAGATAAACATGTTAGCATGGGTACTACCTATACATGAGTATATTAACATGATGTGCATGTGTGTTTCTATGATGTCATGCAAGATTAATGGAATGACGAATAGCGTTGAAATAAATTTCAAGTTTCCTAAACAAACTTTAACATATATAGACCATGAATACATTCTGACTTTTGAGACATGGTAGTATGACTTAGAAACACATGAAGTGCATGTTAGCTTATCTATATAGGTTCCGTGATATAATATGAACATGTGAACCTAACTAGTGCGCCTTCCTAACGAATATGCAAGTTTTGAAAGTGGATATGGACATGTAAATGCAATATATTCGTTCTGATGTTATGAGCATCTTTAGATGACATTGAAATTCATGGAAGGCATGTTGACTTGCTTATATATGTTTCATAGTATGACATGAGCATGCGGACTTCATTTGCGAACTGTACTAAGTGAAAGTGTAAGTTTGAAACGTAAATCTTAATATGTTATTGTGAGTCCCGTATTCTGATATTTATGGACATATGTGATAGTACTTTTAGACTCACTCATGCATCATACATGTATACATACCATGATTAGGTATCGTGATTCAAATTTAGCATAAACGAAGCATGTTTTCAACGAATAACTGTGATAGTCACATGTATGGAATTCGAATACTCATAAGTATGCTTAATATAAATACCTTATGTGTTTTAAAAGCAAGCATGTTAGGCTTTGTAAATTCCATGACCTTGAATGACCGTAAGTGTCGACTTAGAATCTATATCACATACGTTTGGAACAAGGGAAGGTTATACGAATATAAAAAGACTCTTTAAAATATATATATACTATGTGATATATTTGAATCCGATTTCGACGATTAACTTATAGTAATACTATAACTTGCTAAAATAGAGTATGTTTGCTATTTGTTATAGTCTCATATGATAGTAATGATGTATGAAGACGATTAATTGTAGAAGAGGAACGTTAATGATAAAAGATATTAAAAATCGAGACTTGTGAAATTGTATGATACTATACATAGTATAACTGTGTCGCTGGGTCAAGACTTAGCTTATGTGTTAATCGTATATACGAGATGAGATATAATATTAAGCTATATAACTAATGGATATCATTTATACGTAACTATATTATGATAGGATTCGAAAAGTGTTGATTAATTTACGGGGATAAACTACGCTTAAGGCAAGTTTCCTAACTTACACTCTTTTACGGTGCAAGTATTCTATCCTTGTATTTTGCGAACTAGTTTCTTTACTTAATCGTTTCAATTGAATTAGCATACTTGAACTTTTATTTCATTAAAGCTATTATTCATGTTGAACTTGGTGTTGTTCTTGAAAATTGTGAAAGTGTCTATGCCATTTGATTCGGCTAGACTTGTATTATTGAAAAGCAACCCAAATCAATTGATTGATGCGGGATCTTGTATTTGACTGAGAAGAACAACCTTCTTTGAAGGGAATATATAATTATCGGAGAATCGACGTGCGCACTTGAGTATGATTGATTGTTATGCATAACATAGGGTACTTTAGGCTGATCACCTATTGTACCTGTTTTTGTTGGATTTTCAGTTTAATACTGTTAATTCTAGTAGAAGTTCATAGTCCTTAGTGACTGCTCAATATTCAGTTATCTTAAAATCTTGAATTGATTTATTATTGAATCACGTTGATATTATTTTGTCCTTAGCGACTGTTATTGAGAACTGTTGATATTCTTGTTATCCTTGAACTATCAAACCTTGCTGTACCCTTTTGAGAATTGATAATTTTATTACTCACCCTTATTATATATTACTTGCTGGGCAATTTGTGCTCATTCTTACTTTGCCTAAAACATTTCAGTTAAGGCAGAGCAGTGCGGACATTCGGGCACAGATAAGGGCAAGGGAAAGGCTACTGAGTAGCTTTAATTATGTAGGACTTATGATTGTAATAAAGAACTTATAATATTATGTACTAGTTAAGGTTATTATTGCTTAAGATATGTCTAAGCTATGTAATCACTATTTAAGTTACGAGGCCTTGGGACGTGAATAAATTATATTATTTAACTGTAATCTATTCGGTAATAGTTGTGTATTATTCCGCTGTGCGATGCGACATTTAGTCGTATTATTATTATGATTGTATTACCATGAGTACGTGACGAACCGAATTCGAGAGACCAAGTGGCGGTTCCGAATTTGGGGGCGTCACAGGTTGGTATCAGAGCTGTAGTTATAAACCTTAGGAACGAGTGTCCTTAGACTATAACTTAGGCGAACTTAGAAGTTTGGAAGGAGATAAACTCATGTAGAGTTTTCCTTGAGAGACCTAGTCTTTTATGAAATGTAACTTCATTTTATACAATGAACTTATGTTTTATTTAACATTCTAATGGAGTTGTTGTTTCTTATCTATGTTTGTGATTATAGATGGCAGATATGGGAGTACCCACTAGAGTGTCTGAGGATGAGCCCATGGATATTCATGTAGTGTACGAGGCACCCTTAGAGGCTGTGCCGGTACAGGCTGTGGCACCATCCGAGTCTGATGACGAGGATGAGATTGAGATTGAGATAGTGTCCGATCCAGAGGAGGACCCGATGGAGGACAAGCCGGTTGAGGACGAGCCTTCGGAGGAGGAGCCCATGGAGGACTCCTATGAACCTAACTTTGAGGAGCATATACTAGGCGAGTATGAGGAGTGTATCCTAGAGTTGGACTGCGGAGTCCAGGAGTTAGAGGAAGAGGCCAAGGAGAGAGAGTCAGAGTTCCAAAAACTGCGGGACAAAGACCACCAGAGAAAGCTGGCTATGCAAGAGTTGGAAGTAAAAATTGCTTATTGCAAAGAGGCGGGAATTCAGATGGGAATCCTATTTCATAAGTTCGTGGCTAGGAACGTAGATCTGACAGGGAAGCTAGAAGAGGTAGAACAGAGGGAGCTTAGTGAGAAGACTGAGAAGGAAGCACTCCGTACTCAGTTGGAATTAGAAGTGATGGATAGGATACACTTTGAGGAGAAGTGGGAGGCTGCCCATGAGAGAGCTGACGACCTGGAGGATGAGGCCAGATGTAAGAAGAGGAAAATGAACAAGATGGGGTACGTGTTCCGTTCGGCATTCAAGAGGGTACTTGATGGTGTGTACCACTACCCGGCAGAACAGGGACATACTCTACATACTATGAGTCGAGAGTTGGTAGCTTATATAGCAGAGTTAGAGTACAAGAGCGTTGTGGAGCGCGGCATGATGTGATGAGATTTCCTTAAATGGTCTAGTGGTAGTTTAGTAGAATTTATCTTTATGTGTTGTACATACTATGTTTTACTCCCAATCTTTTGTGTAAGATGTGGGATAGTGATGTAAACCCCGTGTAAGCTTTTGTTAGAGGGGTAGTATGGTAGTAGGTTGGTATATTCCCCATCTTTTGTGATATTAGGGGATACATATGATAACATTTATAAAAATATGCTAGGGAAATCATGCAATGAAACGGTTGGCATATGAATATAAATGAAGCTTATTTTAGAAACGTGTTAGAAATTTATTCTTTTAGTATTAAAAGAAATACTTAAGTAATATACTTGAATAATAATAAAATGAAAATTTGTGATGCAGATAATGCCGCCCAGACGTAGATTGACTGCACCTGAGGAGTCAATGAACAATGAGAGGGAACAAGTAGACCCAATCCAGAAACTGGTAGACCTGTTAGGAGAGGCATTATGGGGAAGGAACAATGAACCCGTTCGCCCCAACCCTCAGGCTGTGCCAGTAACAACCTTTAAAGACTTTAAGAGTGTAGGACCACTGGAGTTCGAGGGAACTACCGACCCAATCGTCGCACAAACGTGGATCAAGGAGATCGAAAAAGTTTTCACTATAGCTCGCGTAGGCGAAGATCAGAAGACGGTGTTTGCCACGTACATGATGAGGGGAGAAGCAAACTACTGGTGGGAGGCTAATCAACAAAGAGCTGGAGAAAGGATAATAGCTTGGGATACGTTTAAGATGCTGTTTTTCGAGAATTACTTCCCAAAAAGCATGAAGAATAGGATGGAGGTGAAATTCCTAGAGTTAAAATAAGGGGAGATGACGGTGGCCCAATACGCAGCTAGGTTTAACGAACTAGCCCTATTTGCGGAGCACCAGGTAGGAGATGAAGAGAGGAAGGCTAGACGATTCGCACAAGGACTGAAGCCTTAGCTATTCAATAAGGTGTCAGTTCTTCAGATCGATTCTTTTGCAACACTATTGGAGAAGGCTATTATCGCCGAGGGAGGAAGTGAAGCTTTGAGCTTGTATAACAAAGAGAAGAAAGGAAAGAACACTAGTAGTGAAAATCATGGAGGAAGCAGTGGCGGAGGGAGTAACTCCAGGAAGAGAAAGTGGGACAACAACAACAACAACAACAATAGCAGCAGAAACAATAATAAAGGTGGGAGTCACCAGGGAAATTTTAAGAAAAGGAGTGGAGCTTGTAATAAGTGTGGGAAAAGTCACCAAGGGGAGTGCTGGAAAGGAAAGGGCACGTGTTATAACTGCGGCCAAGAGGGGCACATATCGCCAAACTGTCCGAAGCCAAAGAAGATCCAAGGGTGTTTTGCTTGCGGCTCAACTGAGCACCGTAATAAGGATTGCCCGAAGAAGGGAAGTGGCGGAAGTGGTAGCCAACAAGGGGGAGGAAACAAGCTTATGATCAGCGAGCCGGCACAATCCAACCGCCCAATTGCCAGAACTTTTAACATGACCGTCCAGGACGCCGTGGCTGCGAAGGACGTGGTGTCAGGTATAATCCCAATCAATGATATAAATGCTTATGTATTATTTGATTCAGGTGCCACCTGTTCTTTTATATCTGAAGAATTTGCTAGTAAACTTAGTACACCCCGAGAACTATTAGAAAATCCTTTGATCATAGAAGTTGCTAATAAGGAAGTGATCCTTGTAGAATACATTTATCAAAATTATCGCTCAAACATTAAAGAACATGAACTGAAAGTAAACTTGATTTCTATTAGATTAGGAGAATTTGATGTAATATTGGGAATGGATTAGTTGTATAACCATACAGCGATAATAGATTGTCAAAATAATGTGTGAACCTTTAGACTCCGAGTAAGTCTAAGGTAGTATTTTATGGTAGCTCATCGCTTAAGCAATCGTGTTGCGTTATGATGATGCAGGCCAAGAAATTGTTAAGGAAAGGACGTGTAGGTTATTTAGCTTACATCGTTGATACTCGAAAAAAGGGAGTAAAAATTAAGGATATCCGTAGTTAATGAATTTCAAGATGTGTTTCCGAACGATCTGCCTGGTCTTCCGCCAGACAGAGAAATTGAATTCGTAATAGACTTGGCACCGGGAACGGCACCTATTTCAAAAGATCCATATCGTATGGCGCTAGTAGCAATGAAGGAATTGATGATACAACTGCAAGAGCTGTTGGATAAAGGTAACATTCGACCGAGTGTGTCTCCTTGGGGAGCACCAGTGTTATTCGTTAAGAAAAAGGATGGATCGATGAGGCTCTATATAGATTATCGAGAATTGAACAGAGTAACGATCAAGAACCGATATCCGCTACCAAGGATAGATGACTTATTTGATCAACTGAAGGGAGCAAAGTGTTTCTAAAAAATTGACCTACGAACAGGATATCATCAACTGAAAGTGACGGATGAGGACATACCAAAGACTGTGTTTCGAACCCGTTATGGACACTACGAGTTTTTGGTAATGTCATTTGGATTGACTAATGCTCCGGCAGCATTTATGGACTTGATGAACCGAATTTTCAGGCTATACTTGGATAAATTTGTAGTGGTTTTTATCGACGACATTTTGATCTACTCGAAGACAGTGGAAGAACACGCCGAACATCTGACGATTGTTTTGGAGGCACTAAGGAAGGAGAAGATGTATGCAAAATTTTCAAAGTGCGAATTTTGGATGGAGAAGGATCAATTCTTAGGCCACGTGGTGGATAAGAATGGAATCTCAGTAGACCCTGCAAAGGTAGAAGCAGTAAGTAATTGGGAACAACCGAGAACACCGATGGAGGTGAGAAGCTTTTTAGGGTTAGCCGGGTACTATTGAAGATTCATCCAAGATTTTTCTAAGATAGCAACCCCATTGACCAATTTAACGAGGAAGACAGTGAAGTTTGTACGGACCGACAAATGCGAAGAAAGTTTTCAGGAGTTGAAGAAAAGATTGAGTGAAGTGCCTGTGTTATCATTACTAGATGATGCAGGAAATTTTGTGGTGTATAGTGACGCATCGCATAAGGGACTTGGTTGTGTGCTCATGCATCACGGCAAAGTCATTGCGTATGCGTCACGACAATTGAAGGATTACGAAAAACGATACCCTACTCACGATTTAGAGTTAGCGGCAGTAGTTTTTGAGTTAAAGATTTGGAGGTATTATTTGTACGGAGAGAAATGTGAGATATACACGGACCACAAAAGTCTGAAATATATCTTCACATAGAAGGAGCTGAATATGCGTTAGAGGAGGTGGTTATAATTGATCAAAGATTATGACTGTGATATTCTTTATTACCCGGGTTAGGCAAACGTGGTTGCCGACGCTCTGAGCAGGAAAGGAAGGGAGAAATTGTTTCAGTTGACGACTCAGGACGAATTAATGAGAGAGATGGAGAAATTGGAAATATAGGTAAAGGGACCAGAGAGGTTTGAAGATAAGTTATTTGTAATGGAAGCTCGTCCGACATTGTTGGATAGAGTAAAAGAAGCATAAGAGAAAGATGAGGAGTGCGAGAAAATCAAGAAGAGGATGGAAGAGAATGAGGAAGAGAAATTCTGAATGGATAAAGACGGTATTTTGAGATTCGAAGGAAGAGTGTGGGTACCAGCGGTAACAGAGTTAAGGGAAGAGATTTTGCACAAGGCACACAACACGACATATTCCGTTCATCCGGGAGGCACTAAGATGTATCGAGACTTGAGGCAACATTTTTGGTGGCCCAATCTGAAACGAGAAGTTACAGAGTGCGTTAGTAGATGTTTGACTTGCCAACGCGTTAAAGAAGAGCATCAACGGCCGAGTAGTTTACTACAACTGTTGGAAATACCGGAGTGGAAATGGGAGCATATTACGATGGACTTTGTGGTAGGACTTCCAGTTACGCAGAAAGGTTATGATGCCATTTGGGTTATCTTGGATAGACTTACCAAGACCACACATTTTCTACCGATCAAGATCCGTTATAGTTTGAATCAGTTAGCGGTTCTATACATAAAGGAGATTATCTCACGACATGGAGTGCCAGTATCTATTGTCTCTGATTGAGATCCGCACTTCACGTCCAATTTTTGGAAGAGTTTGCAAGAAAGAATGGGAACACAGTTGAGGTTGAGTACGGCTTACCATCCTCAGACAGACGGACAGAGTGAGCGAATAATACAAATGCTGGAAAACATGCTTAGGACTTGCGTGATGGATTTTAAGGGAAATTGGGACGACCACCTACCCTTAGTAGAATTCACATATAATAATAGCTACCATGCGAGTATCGGCATGCCACCGTACGAAGCTCTTTACGGGAGAAAGTGCAGAACGCCATTGTGTTGGGACGAAGTCGGGGAGTGACGAATACTCGGACCAGAGCTAGTACAACAAACCGCAGACGTGGTGACAGTGATAAGAGCCAGACTAGTAGCAGCTCAAAATCGCCAGAAGAAATACGCAGATTTGCATCGGCAGGACCGAGACTTCAAAGTTGGTTGTTTAGTATTTTTAAAGGTATCTCCATGGAAGGAAAAATCCGTTTCGGCATGAAAGGAAAATTGAGTCCAAGATTCATAGGATCGTTCGAGATACTGAAGCGAGTGGGCGAAGTGGCATACAAAGTTGCGTTACCACCCGAGTTGGAGCACATCCACAACGTGTTCCACAATTCTGTGTTGCGACCGTACAAGGCCGACTACAAGCACGTGATTTCTTACGAGCCCATTCAAGTGGAGAAGAACTTGGCATATGAAGAGATTCCTGTCCAGATATTAGATAGGAAAGAGCAAACCTTGAGAAATAAAATTATATCTTCTTGTAAAAGTACTTTGGTGTAACAACGATGTCGAGGAGGCAACGTGGGAGTTAGAAGATAGGATGATGAGGGATTATCCCCATTTATTTGTGTAACCTTGTAGCAATTCCGGGATGGAATTTTTATAAGGGGGGAGGATGTAATACCCGAGAATTTCCATATATTATTAAATAAATATATTAATGGAAGTGAATATTTATTTGAATATAAATGATTTTGTGAGTTAACTCAATTATATTAAATTGAATAATTATAGTAATTGAGGAAAATGTGGAGTTATCATAAACTCGAGAAGCCTTGTGTGGCACTGTGATGAGAAATGTTAATAATGATATTAATCGACGAAAGAATTATTAAGTGAACAATTAATTTATATTAATTGTTAATTTTGGTTAAGTTATAATATGTGATTATTATTATTAATGCAAGAAATATAATAATAATAATAAAACATTTGTTCATAAAAATGCTGAGAATTATGTTTGTTAATGTGATAATTAATCCTATGATTATTAATTAAGTGTTATTAATAATTACGAGGAATGAATGAATTAATATTATTGTTAATTAATTGGTAAGATAAGTGAATTATTAATTTCTATGTGCAAGCATGCGAATTTATGGTAGCTAACCATATATTATATGAAGCATAATGTGACTATTTTATATACATAAACTATATAGTAAAGTTTATTGAGTTATAAGAATTACATGAAATGTGTACGTAACAAGGTAAGTGTGTGAACATTAAAATAATACATCACAAGTATAGTAAACAATTGTTGAATTGTAGGAGCATATAATAAATGAGATAGTGTAATGTGGTAATATCTGATAAAATTATATCGGATATTAACAAAATGTACATGGATTATATGTTAAATATATGTATCCCTACTTGCTACATTGTAATATTTGTTACCTATTAAAGGTGCATTGTGACTCAAATTATAACAAAAGTATATGTTATGTATGTATAATAGTTTAAGTGTGGAGTGTTACAAATGCTGAGATACCATTCCTTGTCCCATATTGATACACAAACCTTGTACACGTGAATAACATTAAGAAGTCTGAGGCCTATATCCCACAAACTCAGCAAATATTTCATAGCTTTCATAGCTCATGATGATCAAGGATGTGGGATTCATGATAAATCTAACAACTAATTACCTACCCTTTGATAACCTCCATGCAATTTGACAATCCGTTAGTTTGTATTGGAGTGTATACGCATTATCTGGATAATATATTTTCTATAAATTAATCCCCTTTTCTTTACATATCATTTGCTGAGAAAATTCTTAAGTGTTGAGAGAGAGCATATATATATCAGTGTGAAGTGTTCTAAGAGTTGAGGAGTTCAATTCAAACTTAGATTGCATTAACAGAGGTATAATGAGCATTTCTTGTATTCCTTTTCGTTCTCTGTCAAAAACTTCTAGTTTTGAAGTCCAATTTCTTGAGTATGTTAAATTAGATTTCAATTGGGTTGAAGAATGTTTGTTTAGTTGTTATATGGACATATATACATGATTGGGATTTTAATATAGCTTCCATGTTTTACATTCTTGTTCTCCATTCTCATTTTTCTGTCAAGAACTCCATTTTCATTTTCTGTCAAAATTAAATTCTTGATTCTTGTTGCAATTCATGCCAATTTGGATTGGGATATGTTTCTTAGCTGCGATATGAACTTATAAGTTTAATAGAAGTATTATGTGGTTGATTGAAACTGATTTCGTGAAGTAATTTCGTGATATGGGCTTGAAATCTACTGAGGCTGGAACAGTCTACCGCTGGCCGCGAGCCGGCGCAGCTGTGCCAGTTTTGCACTGGGCAGCTGCGCCAGCAGCCTACTGCAGATTTTGCTTTTAGCTTGATTCTGCTACGTGGTAGTTTACTTGAATAACTTAGATGAACATGTTAGCATGAGTACTACCTATACATGAGTCTATTAACATGATGTGCATGTGTGTTGCTATGATGTTATGCAACATTAATGGAATGACGAATAGCATTGAAATAAATTTCAAGTTTCCTAAACAAACTTTAACATATATAGACTATGAATATATTCTGACTTTTGAGACATGCTAGTATGACTTAGAAACATATGAAGTGCATGTTAGCTTATCTATATAGGTTCCGTGATATAATATGAACATGTGAACCTAACTAGTGCGCCTTCCTAACGAATATGCAAGTTTTGAAAGTGGATATGGACATGTAAATGCCATATATACATTCTGATGTTATGAGCATCTTTAGATGACTTTGAAATGCATGGAAGGCATGTTGACTTGCTTATATATGTTTCATAGTATGACATGAGCATGTGGACTTCATTTGCGAACTGTACTAAGTGAAAGTGTAAGTTTGAAACGTAAATCTTAATATGTTATTGTGAGTCCCGTATTCTGATATTTATGGACATATGTGATAGTACTTTTAGACTCACTCATGCATCATACATGTATACATACTATGATTAGGTATCGTGATTCAAATTTAGCATAAACGAAGCATGTTTTCAACGAATAACTGTGATAGTCACATGTATGGAATGCGAATACTCATAAGTATGCTTAATATAAATACCTTATGTGTTTTAAAAGCGAGCATGATAGGCTTTATAAATTCCATGACCTTGAATGACCGTAATTGTCGACTTAGAATCTATATCACATATGTTTGGTACAAGGGAAGGTTATACGAATATAAAAAGACTCTTTAAAATGTATATATACTATGTGATATATTTGAATCCGATTTCGACGGTTAACTTATAGTAATACTATAACTTGCTAAAATAGAGATGTTTGCTATTTGTTATAGTCTCACATGATAGTAATGATGTATGTAGACGATTAACTTGAGAAGAGGAACGTTAATGATAAAAGATATTAAAAGTCGAGACTTGTGAAATTGTATGATACTATACATAGTATAACTGTGTCGCTTGGTTAAGACTTAGCTTATGTGTTAATTGTATATACGAGATGAGATATAATGTTAAGCTATATAACTAATGGATATCATATATACATAACTATATTACGATAGGATTCGAAAAGTGTTGATTAATTACGGAGATAAACTACGCGTAAGGCAAGTTTTCTAACTTACACTCTTTTACGGTGAAAGTATTCTATCCTTGTATATTGCGAACTAGTTTCTTTACTTAATCGTTTGAATTAAATTAGCATACTTGAACTCTTATTTTATTAAAGCTATTATTCATGTTGAACTTGGTGTTGTTCTTGAATATTGTGAACGTGTCTATGCCATTTGATTCGGCTAGACTTATATTATTGAAAAGCGACCCAAATCAATTGATTGGTGCGGGATCTTGTATTTGACTGAGAAGAAAAATATTCTTTGAAGGGAAAATATAATAGTCGGAGAACCGACGTGCGCACTTGAGTACGATTGATTGTTATGCATAACGTAAGGTACTTTAGGCTGATCACCTGTTGTACCTGTTTTTTATTGGATTTTCAGTTTAATACTGTTAATTCTAGTAGAAGTTCATAGTCCTTAGTGACTGCTCAATATTCAGTTATCTTGAAATCTTGAATTGATTTATTATTGAATCACGTTGATATTATTTTGTCCTTATCGACTGTTATTGAGAACTGTTGATATTCTTGTTATCCTTGAACTATCAAACCTTACTATACCCTTTCGAGAATTGAGAATTTTATTACTCACCCTTATTGTATATTACTTGCTGGGCAATTTGTGCTCATTCTTGCTTTCCCTAAAACATTTCAGTTAAGGCAAAGCAGTGCGGACCTTCGGGCACAGATAAAGGCAAGGGAAAGGCTACTGAGTAGCTTTAATTATGTAGGACTTATGATTGTAATAAAGAACTTATGATATTATGTACTAGTTGAGGTTATTATTGCTTAAGATATGTCTAAGTTATGTAATCACTCTTTAAGTTACGAGACCTTGGGACGTGAATAAATTATATTATTTAAATGTAATCTATTCGGTAATAGTTGTGTATTATTCTGCTGTGCGATGCGACATTTAGTCATATGATTATTATGATTGTATTACTATGAGCACGTGACGAACCGAATTCGAGAGACCAAGTGGCGGTTCTGAATTTGGGGGCATCACAGAAGCTTTACTGCATCATCCGTCACATTGTTGTATTTGAATGTGTCGCATATTTCAATAAAACTCAGGATATTCTCATTAGGATCTTCTGTAGCTGCACCCTCAAATTGGACTGTGTTCTGAACCATCTGAATTGTCCCTAGTTTACAGCTATCGCTAGCCTGACTATACTGTATTATAAATCATTGATCTTTGGCATTGAGTACTCCCTCAACGCTCTATTTTCGGCTCTCTATTCCTCGGCTGCCATTTGTACCGGCTGTTCAGGGTCTTCTTGTGTGTTAGTAGTTCTTGTGTTCACTCTCCAAGCTCTACCGTTGATGTTTTCTTGTAGAGGCTCCAACGCAGAATTTGTGGATCGAGTGTGCATATACTAACCACAAGTACCTGAAACACAAATAAAAATAAAATAGAAATGAGATAAGAAGTGAATTGTTCAAGTTAGACAAATCTAACAAAAGTTGATGTCAATAGTAATAAAATAACAACTTATCCCCGGTAACGGTGCCAAAACTTTGTTGCTCCGTTTCGATGTTAACAAAATAGATACAAATGCGTGCAAGTATACATGGTCAACAAGTAATATATGTGATAAGTAAAGATCGTTCCCACGGAGAAAAGCAATTATGTTTAAACTATCACGCAACAATTTTCTAGCTATTTTTGGCTGCTCAAACGAGTAAATAAGGTGTGAAGTAATGACTAGAATGATTGAAAACTAAAATTAACTATTTAACAGATGATTGATTCAAATTAGAGAGATATGGGATCCTAACTTCACCTATTGCATCATCTAGATTACAAACCTCATATTAAGCATAATTAATTAATTAGGATTACTAGTCGAGAGCACGAATGTGAGAAATGGCTATTTTTTCAATATACCAAGCCCATATCATATAAAATCCACTAAAGAGATAGAATTCAAATGAACATCAATAAAACCTAAATCACTATATGTCTATGTGACTTACAAGCAATATCGATTTAAGTGCAAGCTCTCAATTGGCTACATATTGTAAACCGGTATATGCCTATCCAGATTACGAATCACAAAATTCATCGCATGCAAATTTCATGAACATATGCTAGCATTGAAAAATCTGAGTTTATACTTCCTCTTTCAATTCCATATAAACTATTAAGGTAGATGGTGATCAAGCATATACTCAATACACACAACCATGCTAGGCAATCCATACATAATCAATCATACATATCAATGAGTCATACAATTCTGAACTAAGCAATAAGATTCATTAGAATCCCATAATGGTGGTTAGTTCATCTCTGAACCAATAACCATTATGGGATTTGATATAAACATTGGAAGAAAATTTGAAAGTCAAGAGATTAAGAGAGATGGAATTGCAAATCTGATGATCCTCCTTTCAAATGAAGCCTTCAAGCTCAGTTCCAGATCACAATCAAATCCAAAATACAACCCTAACAATAGAAATCTACTAGAACTAGATGAGAGAAGAAGTGAAGCTCCAAATTCTCTCTAGCTCTCTAAACCTAGAATAGGAAAAAAAAACTGAATTCTCAAAACTGAGTCTCACGTCCTTTGCCAAATACCCCCATATATGGTATACACGCTCAATAGAAAAATTAAATGAAAAGTCTATTTTTTCCCTCAATTTTGATCGGCGCTGTCGCTCGGCCCCGTAGTTCATCTGCGGCGCGGGCGCGCGGTTCCTCAGAAATCCAGAATGACTGCATCCTGGCGCGGGCTCGCGTCTTTTCTTCTTCAAACAGGCGCGGTCGCGCGGTGCTGTATTTTCTGCTGGTGTTTTCTGGTGCATTGCTGATCTTTTTGCTTTCTTGCTGCTCCCTTTTGCTTTAACTTACCTTCACTCCCTACTGAATGAGACCCTTTTGCACAAGCCATAAATTGCCTTCGCTTGCAAAGTCCATCTTCATACCATCAAGAGCTCTGCACCTTGCCTTTTTGCCAATTCCATGCCAAACCATGCCATTTCTTTTCCAATTAAGCTTCTTGACTAAAATCTATCAAACAAAGATAAAACACATCAAAAGACACTAAAATACCTGAGATTAAGCCATAATCCTAGCAAGTTGATAGACAATAAGTAGGTATAAAACCTACTTATCAGAGGCACTTCGAACCCAGCTGGAATTGGAGGTGGTGGATGTAATCCATTTTAAGGAGCTATGGGAGGATACTCGTGATAAGGCTGAAGACTTAGAAGATGAGGTAAGATGTAAAAAGAGGAAGATGAACAAGATGTGCTATGCCTTTCGCACAACGATGGACAGATGGATTGATGGTGTGTATCACTACCCAGCGGAGCAAGGACATACCAGTTACACCATGGGTAGGGATCTTATGGCACATATGGGGCATATAGAGTCTAAGAGCGCAGTGGAGCGCGAGATGCTAGGTTGAGATCGAGTAGTTATGTGTCTAGTAGCGTAGTTATATTTATGTATGCGTGTACTGTTATGTGTAATATACTATTTCATTTTATAAATTCTTATTTATAATCCAGTAATCCGAATACTAATACAGTAATCTGGATTATCCAAACGTATCAATCCAACAACCTGGATTCAAACTGAGTTACAATCCAGTAACCTGGATTCAACTGACCTACAATCCAGCAACCTGGATTCACTCATTCAGCAAACTAAATACACTAATCCAGCAACCTGGATAGACCAAATTAACAACCTGGATTGACCAATCCAGCAACCTGGATAGACCAAATCAGCAACCTGGATTGACCAATCTAGCAACCTGGATTAACCGATCCAGCAACCTGGATTCACTAATTCAACAAGCTATTTCCCATTTTAACATATTAAATTTTCAATTCATCATACTATTCAATATAGTCTATTGAATGTCGAATCAATAACTTAACTCCTCTTTTAAACTCTCATCTAATATTATTAATTATTTAATAATATTCATATCACTTACTAATATTATTAATTATTAAATAATATTTTAAATTAATGATTTAATAACACTTTAATCTAAATGTTATCAATCACTTAATAATATCTTAATCTAATATTATTAATCTCTTAATAATATTTTAATCATTTATTAAATCAATAAATAATTTATTTTAATTGTTTAATCTTTACTAATTTATTTATTTAATAACCATAAAAGGCAATAAATATAATATCTCATCCACAATGACCAAATCACCCTTCAAAAATTTGAATATAACATATCTAGGGCTCTCAAGCCAAAAAAATCCTATTTTCCTAATTTTCAACATTACACAACATATTTTATTCATTTATTCATAACTAAATCATTTTCGTAAAAAATGCAAAATCAGTTCAATTTTTTTCTTCTGGAATTTGACAGAATATGTCTCCCTTATGAACATATATTTTTACTGGAATTTTCAAAAATCATTTACTATATCTAAATAGTCCAAAACAGCCAAATCGTGCTACATTTATCATAAATCGAAACTTTGTCCGAAAATTCTAAAATTTATAGAGTATGTTCTTGACATATATATATATATATATATATATATATATATATATATATATATATATATATATACTTCCAATAATAATTTCATAATTGTTGCAGTTACCCATAAAGAGTTAGTTGAGTTTATTATTAAAGTAGTCATTTTACATAAAATCCATATATCTAATTCTATACATCCAAAAATTCCCATTTTTGGACTGGATCTATATAACTCATCATTTTATCACCCCAAAGTTTTCCTGAATTTTTAAAGTAAATAAAAGTGATGAAAATGCCCCTGGACCAAACTGGCCATGGGACTTTTTCCATGTTTAGTCTCCTTCTTTTGCCGACAGGACTGTTTCGACCAAAACAGCCACCACCGCTTGAAAATTTAACATTTTTGAGTGCTACCACTTGAGTTTTCTATTTAACTTACATATCTAGCACCCCTCTTTGACAGATCGTAAAAATAAAGTGTAGATTTTAAACGGTATATTTTTAAAGTATATAAAAGTTAGGGTTTTCTAATTTTTAAGAAACTAGTTTTTATTTTTCTTTCTTTTGATCCAACTTTTGACACTCAAAATGGATAGATCAACACATAAAAGACTTATTAACATGAAAATCTAAAGTTTTGAAGTTTGGAATCATAGATCCAAGTTTTGATTGAAAGTAATCAAAATAAAATGCATAAAATAGTTACAATATATACCTTTGCTTGTGATCTACTCTCTTCTTCTTCCTAGGTTTGCTTATGGAGCTTTGATGGCTTACAAAACTCTCTCTCTTTTCCCTCTAAGGGGCTGCCAAAAATGGTCGTTATATTTTCTCTCTCTATTTGGTTTTGCTAGCTTTTAAGGAAAGAGGAAAGAAATGAAGTAGAAATTGGTTTTTACTAAAGAGATGTGTAATTATTATTGATAAATATGTTTAGATATACAATAGGTATATTTATGATACATCTCCCTACTTAATCTCTCTCTTACTCATTATTTTCTTTTACTTTACTTACACTCTTAGTTAAATGTGTTGGTAGAACAAGAAATGGACACTGTGACGAACGAGATTTTGTAATATGATTTAAATATTTATTGAATTAAATAAATATTCTTCGATGATTTAATTATTGAATTAAATAATTATGTGATGGAATTATGGTAGATTAATTTAATTATATGTGTTACATTGTTTAAATTAATGTAGATAATTTTATTATTCCAAGTATGAATTTAATTGAGCTTATTTGATTAAATGAATTATTTAATAAGCATAACATTTTTCTAATTAGTTTAATAATTAATTAGAGATTTAATGATTTGACATAATTAATAAACGAGAATTTTAATTATGTGACTATGTGATTTAATGTGGAATTATTTTAATTTATTTAATTGATTTAAATAAGATTATATAATTAATTGGATGTGACATTATTAAACTATATAATAACAATTAATTATATTAAGGGGAAAAGGGTTAATAAGAACTAGCCAAACATGTCACTAGTGGGGGTTGGAACCAGTTAACCCATTATGGGATTACCTGACAACCACTCACCCATTACGCTTATATATCTTATACATATTATAACTATACTTATATCATATCATATATCCATATATTTTATATCTGGGAAAAAGTTCAAAGAACTTAGGGAAAAATTGAAGAGAAAATTTGAGAAAAAGTTGGAGAGAGTTGAATTTGGAGAAGAAGGAATTATACAATCAAACAAAGTTAGCAAGGGTAATCGCTTGATTCAATTTTTATATTTACATTCTTATATACTCTCCATGAAAACTCTGTTCAAGTTCTCTGTGAAGAATTATTTTGAGAATTAACTTAAGATGTGATCATATATATGTTAGTATATGTTTACAATATGGTTTATATCATGTATTCATGTGTTAGAGTAACCAATTTCATATAAACATACTATAATCAGAGTTTTCCATTAACGGGTGTTTTGAGTTCTCTATAAAATAACTATTGTATGATCAATGCATGAATTGATGACTTATGTGTATATATATGATAATATATAATTATAACATGTTTTCTACCATCTATGTATGTTTTCAAACCATCAATTTCATATAAATATGTCGCAATTGGATTTTTGAAGTTACAAAGTATAAAAGTTGTATATATGGCCCTTACAAATAATTGTATGCCATGAATTATTTGTTTAACTTAAATTTGACAGTAGATTATGATAATACATGTTAAAACAAAGAAAACAAACTTTGAACAAACCGATTCGGAGTTATAACGAATCCGTGGCGTCAATTTTCATGTTTTTCTTCAAAACTTTCAAGAACACCAAGAATAGTGAAATTACGTGATTTGATTCGAGTAATTACATAATTTAAGATGTTAAAAACGTGTTAGTAACATTGTATGATATTTATATGAAGTTTATACTTCATAGAAATCATGGTATTAGTTTAATTTGCATTTAATTGGAGTAATTGGCCTACGAACTGGCAAAAATCGCGAAACTAATTTTCTCACCAGCAGGGAGCCCCTCCCCAGCGGGTCCTGGTAGGCCAAAACCCCCGCCCCAGTGGGGGTGTATGCTGCCCAGGTACTTGGCTTGGTTTCTGAGAAAATTTTACACAGCGCATGAGTAGCTAACGTGATGTGATGACTTGACAACTGTATTAAACAATAAGATATTATATTGGTGACATGTTTAAGATAAATTGAAGTCTCATATTAATATGTTATATGTGTATATAGATATTATATCATAGAGTATGACTTTGATAGTTTAAAGTGTTGTATACGTGTGATATGTATGTGGTGAGTTTAAACTCACGTATGTGGTTAGTTAGCAAGTTAAGTTACAACCACGTTGTTAAGTTGAACTTAAGGAAGAAGTTCAATGGTTACAACGTAATGGTTATGAACTAATCAACATCATATGCATAATGTAATGTGTAGAATGTTGAGGAATTGAATTGTAACTAGATTTGTAGCTTGCGCACAAGGCAAGTATTCTATCCCTAACTTATTATTGTCAAACAAGTTCTTACTCATAGTCTTTAAATTGAGCAAACTTTCTAACTTCAAAGTTATTCGTGAGCAAGTTCGATATTTATAATTCTATGTCAGTCAAGTTCTTGTTCTTACTATTCAAGTTTAAGATTCCATATGAGATATTATAACCCTTTTTAAATATTACTTCAGTTTTACAATATTTATTAAATTGTATACTCTTGAGATTTATTATTCAAATTGAATATCATTTATTGTTGAACCTTGTAAGACTCTCGAACCTTTATTGATTCGACTAGTCCATAGTTGATGAGCGTTCTAAATTCTAGAACTATTATTGAGCTTATCCAAACCAAACTTCCTTTGATGCGGACTCTGATGTCAAACTGAGATGAACAACCCTGTAAACGGGATTTATAATGCTTTAGCGTTAAGATATTGTGCACAGTATGGTACTAAGGGCTGATCCCCCTAAGTACAAGAAGTAGAGTCCATAGTCTTATGACTGTTAAAGGTTTAAAGTATAAAAACTTTATAACCTAGGACATAGTTCAAGGTCTTATGACCCTTATAAGTTCTTTTGATTCTTGTTATTCATTCTTGATTCAAAAGTCGAGTTTCTTATTTCAGTAGCCTTTGATTCACTCGCATGTTATTATATTGTTGTTATATTATTATACTTGTGGGCAATCATGCTCACCCTTGCGTAATAATAACATTGCAGTTAAGACGAAATGTCCGAAGAGCCTTCTACTAGCAAAGGCAAGGGCAAGGTCAACAAGTAATGAAGACTTGTTATTTATTTGATACGTTTATATTTAAGACTTATGTTAAAGTTTTGTAAGACTTATTATTTGTTTATGTTTCCATACAGACGTTTAAGGTTAGTATGACCTGGGATTGTATTTATATTCAGATGTTGTAACCCTATAAGGGGAGGATTTATTTCTATCTATTTAATGGATTTCATTTATTATGGGTAAATAGACACATGATATTTGTACTGTGAACACCAAATCCCGTGGAAATTTAAGTACTCGAATTTGGGGGTGTTACAGGTTGGTATCAAAGCTGTAGGTTATGAACCTTAGGTGGGGGAAAACCATAGGGTAGTAGATTTTTAAGAGATCGAGAACATAGTAAAGATAAACTCTTATCGTGTTCTAAGAAATATTATGTGCTATGTGTTTATACTTAAGTACTTGCTAGTATAGATTAGCATCACATAATAACTAAGACTTAAAATTTGATTTGTCGGGATGTCGGATGCTGGAGAACCCAGTCAGCCTAGGGACGTTGTACCCCGAGAGGCTAGAGAGGAGGAGCCCTAAGACATTCACACAGTCTGTGTGACGCCCCGAAATTCGGGACCGCCACTTGGTCTCTCGAATTCGGTTCGTCACGTGCTCATGGTAATACAATCATAATAATAATACGACTAAATGTCGCATCGCACAACGAAAATATAATACACGACTACTACCGAATAGATTACATTTAAATAATATAATTTATTCACGTCCCAAGGTCTCGTAACTTAAATAGTGATTACATAGCTTAGACATATCTTAAGCATAAATAACCTTAACTACTACATAATATCATAAGTTCTTTATTACAATCATAAGTTCTACATAATTAAAGCTACTCAGTAGCCTTTCCCTTGCCCTTATCTGTGCCCAAAGGTCCGCACTGCTCTGTCTTAACTGAAATATTTTAGGGAAAACAAGAATGAGCACAAATTGCCCAGCAAGTAATATACAATAAGGGTGAGTAATATAATTCTCAATTCTCGAAAGGGTATAGCAAGGTTTGATAGTTCAAGGATAACAAGAATATCAACAGTTATCAATAACAGTCGCTAAGGACATAATAATATCAATGTGATTCAATAATAAATCAATTCAAGATTTCAAGATAACTGAATACTGAGCAGTCACTAAGGACTATGAACTTCCACAAGAATTAACAGTAATGAACTGAAAATCCAACAAAAACGAGTACAACAGTTTATCAGCCTAAAGTACCCTACGTTATGCATAACATTCAATCATACTCAAGTGCGCACGTCGGTTCTCCGAACCGACAATTATATTTTTTCTTCAAAGAAGATTGTTCTTCTCAGTTAAATACAAGATCCTGGACCAATCAATTGGGTTGGGTCGCTTTTCAATAATATAAGTCTAGCCGATCAAATGGCATAGACACTTTCACAATATTCAAGAACAATACTAAGTTCAACATGAATAATAGCTTTAATGAAATAAGAGTTCAAGTATGCTAATTCAATTCAAACGAGTAAGTAAAGAAACTAGCTCGCAAAATACAAGGATAGAATACTTGCACCGTAAATGAGTGTAAGTTAGGAAACTTGCCTTAAACGTAGTTTATCCCCGTAATTTAATCAACACTTTTCAAATCCTATCGTAATATAGCTATGTATATATGATATTCATTAGTCATATAGTTTAACATTATATCTCATCTCGTATATACAATAATCACATAAGCTAAGTCTTAATCTAGCTACACAATTATATAGTATCTTATTAATATAACTTTTATCCTTAACGTTCCCCCTCTTGACTTAAGACACATTCTCATACCATTAATATCACACAAGATCACAACAAATAGCAAACATAATCTTTTTAGCACTTTATAGTATTTTTATAAGCTAACCGTCAAATCGGATTCAAGTAGCAACATGTGATATCACATAACAAGTATACATATGAAAGGATACTTTTATTTTTATACAACCTTACCTTGCTCCAAACATACATGATATAGATTCTAAGTCAGTACATTCAATAACTTAAAGCCATTCAAGGTTATGAAATTACATTAGCTTTATGCTTTGTTATACGAGGTGATCACATAACTTGTTTTAAGCATGCTTGCAAGTATATATATTATACATATATAACTAGCACCGTTATAAACTTATTTCATACTTAACTGGTGCCTAACTAGTTCTCATGGCATCTAACATGGCATGTGTATGTTTATGACTTTTTAATGAGGTTATGAGCACTACCAAACATGTCCAAAATGTTCAGAATCTAGGCTTCGATATAACATGTCAAGATTTACGTTTCAAACTTACACTTTCACCGAGTAAAGTTCACAAATGAAGTCCACATGCTCATGTCATACTATGAAACATGTATAAGTAAGTCAACATGCCTTTCATGTATTTCAAGGCCATAAAAACATGCTCGAAAAATCAGAACCTAGAACCCTAATATACATGTTAGAGTCTATGTTTCAAGATTGTGTTTTAGTTAGAAAGGTTCAATTGAGGTTCACATGCTCAAGTTACATTATGAAGCTTAGATACATAAGTCGACATTTATATTATGTGTTTCCAGGTCATACAAACATGTCTCAAAAGTCAGAATGTTTAAAACGGATAAAATAAGTCAATGTCTTTTTTGGAACTCTAAGTTCATTGTGAAGTACCATATCTTCACCATTCAAGCATTTGATCCTAATATAGCATGCCCACATTAGTTTAACATGTTCATATATGTGTATTAATCATGCTTGCAGGCTTATCTAAGTTATATAATTAAACCAACACTTAACAGATTTTGAAACAGAAAAACAAAAACTGAATCTGCAGATTAGCGCGGCCGCGCGCTGGTTGTACTAGGGAGATGCGCGGCCGCGTGGCTCCCGTTCCGGGCCAGACAGCAGCCAGACTCGGCAACTTCAAAACCCATACGTAGAAATTCCATACGAATATGCTATTAAACTAACTTCTTTAACTTACTAACACATATATATATGCTTATATTATAGTCAATCGCCATTATCAATTTCCAAATTCATGAACTCCAACTAAATTCAAGAATTTGATATTTTTACAGAAATTTTAGAGGAAAATGGAAATGAAAGACAAGAAAGCTATATAGTGATTCCATCATGTATGTATGTTCATATAACAACAATATAAGGGTTCTACAACCCAAACACAATCTAATTTGGTATAATCAAGAAATGAGATTTTTACAGAAAACGAAAATGAAGAATAAGGAAGCTATATTATACCCCTGCTGGAATCTGAACTTGCTGCTACATCACAATGCTATTATATTACTATGTGTATTATTCTCAACTTAACTTAAGCAATTTATCAGCAAATGAATTAGAGAGGATGAGAGCCATATATATAGAAAACAATTGTCCAGACATTGCTTATACACACCAAATTAAACCAACGAGAATTTAGATTTGCTTGATGGTTAATAGAGAGCAGGTAATTTGTTGTTGGGACTCGTCATCATGCCCATTCCCTTGCTCATCATGATCTAGTCTATGTTGCTGATTTTGAGGATTTGAATAATGAAGCTATGGAGTTTTACTGAGTTTGAGGAAGAATGGGGAGTAGACTTCATAATGCTAATCACGTGTATGAGAAATTGGAGAGCAAATTGGATACTTAAAATGGGACAATTGATTTACTTCTCAGCATTTGCAAATACTACACTTGTATACACACACCATATACTTATGTTATATATTGTATGTACTCTTAGGTTCTAATTTAAGTCACAATGTACTTCACATAATGTAATAAGTGTAATTTTCACACATATAATCCATGTACATTTGTTTTACCGGATATAATTTTAAATCAAATATTACCACATTACATTATCTCATTCATAATTAAATTATATTAATTCAATAATTGTTTACAATATATATCTACACATGATGTATTCATAACACATAGCTTTAATATGTACAATCATATAGTACAATATACTTGCACATAATAATTAATATAATCTTATTATAATAATAACTTTACTTATTTGTTTCATTATTCATAATGTCAAATAAATAAATTATCCACCTTATCAATTAATTAACAATAATATTAATTAATCCCTTCCTCGTAATTATTAATAACACTTAATTAATAATCATAGGATTAATTATCACATGAATATAGATCTTATTATAATTATGAACACGTTGCTTATTATTATTATATTATTTGCAATAATAATAATCCACACATTATCAATTAATTATCATTAATATTCTATAACAATTAATTAATATTCTACGATAACAATTAACAACAATTAACAATTAATTAATTGTTCACTTAATAAATTATTCGTTAATTAATATATCTCATCACTGTGCCACACAAGGCTTTCACGAGTTTATTATAAACTCCACATTTTCCCCAATTATTATAATTACTTAATTTAATATAATTGAGTTAACTCACAAAAATCATTTATATTCAAACAAATTATCAGTTCCATTAATATATTTATTTAATAATATTCAGAAATTCTCGGGTATTACGTCCTCCCCCTTATAAAAATTCTGTCCCGGAATTGCTACAAGGTTACACAAATAAATGGAGATAATCCCTCATTATCCTATCTTCTAACTCCCACGTTGCCTCCTCGACATCGTGGTTATGCCAAAGCACTTTTACAGAAGATATAATTTTATTTCTCAAAGGTTGCTTATTCCTATCTAATATTTGGACAGGAATTTCTTCATACGCCAAGTTCTTCTCCACTTGAATAGGCTCATAAGAAATCACGTGCTTGTAGTCGGCCTTGTACGATCGCAACACGGAAATGTGGAACACGTTGTGGACGTGCTCCAACTCGGGTGGTAACGCAACTTTGTATGCCACTTCGCCCATGCGCTTCAGTATCTCGAACGTTCCTATGAATCTTGGACTCAATTTTCCTTTCTTGTCGAAACGGATCTTTCCCTTCTATGGAGATAACTTAAGGAAAACAAAACAACCGACTTTAAAGTCTCAGTCCTACCGATGTAAATCTGCATATTTTTTCTGGCGATCTTGAGCTGCTACTAATCTGGCTCTTATCACTGTCACCACGTCTGCTGTTTGTTGTACTGGCTCTGGTCCGAGTATTCGTCACTCTCCGACTTCGTCCTAACATAATGGCGTTCTGCACTTTCTTCCGTAAAGAGCTTCGTACGGTGGCATGTCGATGCTCGCATGGTAGCTATTATTATATGTGAATTCTACTAAGGGTAGGTGGTCGTCCCAATTCCCCTTGAAGTCCATCACGCAAGTTCTAAGCATGTCCTCCATCATTTGTATTGTTCGCTCACTCTGTCCGTCTGTATGAGGATGGTAAGCAGTACTCAACCTCAACTGTGTTCCTATTCTCTCTTGCAAACTCTTCTAAAAGTTTGACGTGAAGGGCGGATCTCGATCAGAGACAATTGATACCGGCACTCCATGTCGTAAAACAATCTCTTTTATGTATAGGCTCGCTAACTGATTCAAACTGTAACGGATCTTGATTGGTAGAAAATGTGCCGTCTTCGTAAGTCGATCCACGATAACCCAAATGCCATCATAACCTTTCTGTGTAACTGGAAGTCCTACCACGAAGTCCATCGTCATATGCTCCCATTCCCACTCTGGTATTTCCAACGGTTGTAATAAACCACTCGGCCGCTGATGCCCTGCTTTAACGCATTGGCAAGTCAAACATCTACTTACGCACTCTGCAACTTCCCGTTTCAGATTGGGCCACCAAAAATATTGCCTTAAATCTCGGTACATCTTCGTGCCTCCCGGATGAACGAAATATGTCGTATTATGTGCCTCGTGCAAAATCTATTCCCTTAACTCAGTTACCACTGGCACCCACACTCTTCCTTCGAATCTTAAGATACCGTCTTTATCCATTCGAAATTTCTCTTCCTCATTTTCTGTAATCCTTTTCCTGATCTTCTCACATTCTTCATCTTTCTACTGTGCTTCTTTTACTCTATCCAACAATGTCGGACAAGCTTCCATTACAAATAATTTCTCTTCAGACCTCTTAGGTCCTTTCACTTCTATCTCCAATTTCTCCATCTCTCTTATCAATTCTTCCTGATTCATCAATTGAAACAATTTCTCCCTTCTTTTCCTGCTCAGAGAGTCGGCAACATTTGCCTTCCCCAGGTGATAAAGAATATCGCAGTCATAGTCTTTGATTAATTCTAACCACCTTCTCTGCCGCATGTTCAACTCCTTCTGTGTGAAGATATATTTCAGACTTTTGTGGTCCGTGTATACCTCACATTTCTCTCCGTATAAATAATGCCTCCAAATCTTTTACGCAAAAACTACTGCCGCTAACTCTAAGTCGTGAGTAGGGTATCGTTTTTCGTAATCCTTGAATTGTCGTGATGCATACGCAATGACCCTGCCGTGTTGCATGAGCACATTGCCAAGCCCCTTGTGCGATGCGTACTATATACCACAAAATTTCCCGCATTATCTTTAATGATAACACAGGTGCTTTGCTCAATCTCTTCTTCAGTTCTTGAAAACTCTCTTTGCGCTTTTCAGTCCATACAAACTTCACTGTCTTCCTCGTCAAATTGGTCAACGGGATTGCTATCTTAGAAAAATCTTGGATAAATCTTCGATAGTACCCAGCTAACCCTAAGAAACTTTGCACCTCCGTCGGTGTTCTCGATTGTTCCCAATTACTTACTGCTTCGACCTTTGCGGGGTCTACTGAGATTCCATTCTTATCCACCACGTGGCCCAAGAATTAAACCTTCTCCATCCAAAATTCACACTTTGAAAATTTCGCATACATTTTCTCTTTCCTTAGTGCCTCCAAAATAATCTTCAGATGTTCGGCGTGTTCTTCCTCTGTCTTCGAGTAGATCAAAATGTCGTCGATAAAAACCACAACAAATTTATCCAGGTATGGCTTGAAAACTCGGTTCATCAAGTCCATAAATACTGCCGGAGCATTAGTCAAACCGAATGACATTACCAAAAACTCGTAATGTCCATAACGGGTTCGAAACACAGTCTTTGGTATGTCCTCATCCCGTACTTTCAGTTGGTGATATCCTGTCCATAGGTCGATCTTCGAGAAACACTTCGCTCCCTTCAGTTGATCAAATAAGTCATCTATCCTCGGTAGCGGATATCTGTTCTTGATCGTTACTATGTTCAATTCTCGATAATCGATATAGAGCCTCATCGATCCGTCCTTTTTCTTGACAAATAAAACTGGTGCTCCCCAAGGAGACACACTTGGTTGTATGTAACCCTTATCCAATAACTCTTGCAGTTGTATCATCAATTCCTTCATTTCTATCGGCGCCATATGATATGGAGCTTTCGAAATCGGTCCCGTTCCCGGTGCTAAGTCTATCACGAATTTGATTTCTCTGTCTGGCGGAAGACCAGGCAGATCATCTGGAAACACATCTTGAAATTCATTCACTACGGATATATCCTTAATATATACTCCCTTCTTCCGAGTATCAACGATGTAAGCTAAATAACCTACACATCCTTTCCTTAACAGTTTCTTGGCCTGCATTATCATAACGCAGCACGATTGCTTAAGCGATGAGCTACCATAAAACACTACCTTAGACTTACTCGGAGTCTGCAGGTTTACACATTTATTCTGACAATCAATTATTGCTGCATGGTTATACAACCAATCCATTCTCAGTATCGCATCAAATTCTCCCAGTCTAATAAAAATCAAGTCTACGCTCAGTTCATGTTCTCTAATGTTTGCGCGACAATTTTGATAAACGTATTCTATAGGGATTATTTTCTTATTTGTAACTTCTATGTTCAGAGGATCTTTTAAATGTTCTCGGGGTGTACTAAGTTTACTAGCAAATTCTTCAGACATAAAATAACAGGTGGCACCCGAATCAAATAATACATAAGCATATATATCATTAATTGGGATTATACCTGACACCACGTCCTTCGCAGCCACTGCGTCCTGGACGGTGACGTTAAAGGTTCTGGCGATTGGGTGGTTGGATTGTGTCGGTCCGCTGATCATCAGTTTGTTTCCCCCTTGTTGGTTGCTACCTCCGCCACTTCCCTTCTTTGGGCAATCCTAAATTTCGGTGCTCCGTCGAGCCACATACAAATCATCCTTGTATCTTTTTCGGTTTTGGGTAGTTGGGTGAGATATGCCCTTCCTGTCCGCAGTTGTAGCAAGTGCCACGACCCTTCCAGCACTTACCCTGGTGGTTCTTCCCACACTTCGGGCATCCTTCAGCCTTCTTCTTGAAACCTCCACGAAAATTTCCCGATTGATTGTTGTTGTTTTTGTTATTGTTGTTGTTGTTATTCTCCCACTTTCTTTTTCCCAAATTACTTCCTCCACTGCTGCTTCCTCCAGTACGGTTCTCTCCTCTAGTATTCTTTCCTTTCTTCTCTTTGTTATACAGAATTAAGGCCTCATTGCCACCTTCCGCAATGATTTCCTTCTCTAGCAATGTCGCAAAGGAATCAATTTGAAGAACTGATACCTTATTGAACAGCCACGGCTTTAGCCCTTGTTCGAATCGTCTCGCCTTCCTTTCCTTATCTCCTACTTGGTGTTTTGTAAATCGCGCTAGTTCATTAAACTTAGCTGCGTACTGCGCCACCATCATATCACCTTATTTTAACTCTAAGAATTTCACCTCCATTCGGTTCTTCATACTCTTCGGGAAATAGTTCTTAAAGAATAGCGTCTTAAATCTATCCCATGCTATTGTCCCTTCTCCAGCTCTTTGCTGATTTGCCTCCCACCAATAGTTCGCCTCTCCTCTCATCATGTAAGTAGCAAATACCATCTTCTGGTCTTCACCCATGCGAGCTATAATGAAAGCCTTCTCGATCTCCTTGATCCAGGTTTGTGCGACGATTGGGTCGGTAGTTCCCTCGAACTCTGGGGGTCCTACACTTCTAAAGTCTTTGAAGGTTGTTACTAGGACAGCTTGAGGGTTGGGGCGAACGGGTTCATTGTTCCTTCCCCTTAAGGCTTCTCCTAGCAAGTGTACCAATTTCTGGATCGGGTCAACTTGTTCCCTCTCGTTATTAACAGATTCTTCAGGTCCAGTCAATCTACATCTTGGTGCCATGATCTGCATCACAAATTTTAATTTTATTATTACTCAGTTATGTCACTTATGTATTTCTTTTAAAACAAAAAGAATAAATTTATAACACGTTTCTGAATAAACTCCATTTATATTCATATGCCATTTCATTTCATTACATGATTATCCTAGCATACTGCTATAAATGTCATCACATATATCCCCTAATATCACAATAGAAGGGGAATATACCAATCTACTACCATACTACCCCTCTAACAAAAGCTTACACGGGGTACATCACTATCCCACATCTTACACAAAAGATCGGGATTACAACATAGTATGTACAACACATAAAGATAAATACTGCTAAACTACTACTCGACTGACTAAGGATCTCATCCCATCATGCCACGCTCTACGGCGCTCTAATACTCGATCTGTGCTATATACGCTACCAGCTCTCGACTCAAGGTATGTAGAGTCTGTCCTTGCTCCGCCGGTTAGTGGTACACACCATCAATCACTCTCTCAAATGTCGAACAGAACACGTACCCCATCTTGTTCATCTTCCTCTTCTTACATCTTACCACATCCTTCAGGTCGTGTGCTCTCTCATTAACCGCTTCCCACTTCTCCTAGAAGTGTATCCTATCCATCACCTCCAACTCTAACTGAGTACGGAGTGCTTCCTTCTCGGTTTTCTCACTTAGCTCTCTCTGCTCGACTTCTTCCAGCTTCCCTGCCAGATCTACGTTTTTGGATACCGACCAGGGGAATATGGTTCCCATCTGGATCCCTGCTTCCCTACGATATGTAAGCTCCACCTCTAATTCCTGCATGGCTAACTTCCTCTGGTTGTCTTCGTCCTTTAGGTTCTGGAACTCCGACTCTCTCTCTTGGGCCTTAGCCTCCAGCTCCTGGACTCTGTAGTCCAACTCTAAGATACGCTCCTCGTACTCGCCTAACATCTGCTCCTCTAAGGTAGCCTCATCAAGGTCCTCTACTGGCTCATCCTCCATCGGCTCGTCCTCCATCGGCTCCTCCTCTGGAACGGACTCTATCTCAATCTCAATCTCATCCTCGCCATCAGACTCGGATGGTGCGACAGCCTGTACCGGTACAGCCTCTAAGGGTGCCTCATACACTACATGAATATCCCAGGGCTCATCCTCAGCCACTCTAGTGGGTACTCCCATATCTGCCATCCTACAATCACAAACACAAGACAAACAACAGCAACTCCATTAGAATGTTAAATAAAATATAAGTTCATTGTATAAAATGAAGTTACATTTCATAACAGACTAAGTCTCTCAAGGAAAACTCTACATGAGTTTTATCTCATTTTTAACTTCTAAGTTCTCCTAAGTTATAGTCTAAGGACACTCGCTCCTAAGATTTATAACTACAGCTCTGATACCAACCTGTGACGCCCCCAAATTCGGGACCGCCACTTGGTCTCTCGAATTCGGTTCGTCACGTGCTCATGGTAATACAATCATAATAATAATACGACTAAATGTCACATCGCACAGCGAAATATAATACACAACTACTACCGAATAGATTACATTTCAATAATATAATTTATTCACGTCCCAAGGTCTTGTAACTTAAACAGTGATTACTTAGCTTAGACATATCATAAGCATAAATAACCTTAACTAGTACATAAAATCATAAGTTCTTTATTACAATCATAAGTTCTACATAATTAAAGCTACTTAGTAGCCTTTCTCTTGCCCTTATCTGTGCCTGAAGGTCCGCACTACTCTGTCTTAACTGAAATGTTTTAGGAAAAATAAGAATGAGCACAATTGCCCAGCAAGTAATATACAATAAGGGTGAGTAATATAATTCTCAATTCTCAAAAGGGTATAGCAAGGTTTGATAGTTCAAGGATAACAAGAATATCAACAGTTCTCAATAACAGTCGCTAAGGACAGAATAATATCAATGTGATTCAATAATAAATCAATTCAAGATTTCAAGATAACTGAATACTGAGCAGTCACTAAGGACTATAAACTTCCGCAGGAATTAACAGTAATGAACTGAAAATCCAACAAAAATGAGTACAACAGGTGATCAGCCTAAAGTACCCTATGTTATGCATAACATTCAATCATACTCAAGTGCGCACGTCGGTTCTCCGACAATTATATTTTCCCTTCAAAGAAGGTTGTTCTTCTCAGTCAAATACAAGATCCCGCACCAATCAATTGGGTTGGGTCGCTTTTCAATAATATAAGTCTAGCCGAATCAAATGGCATAGACACTTTTACAATATTCAAGAACAATACTAAGTTCAACATGAATAATAGCTTTAATGAAATAAGAGTTCAAGTATGCTAATTCAATTCAAACGAGTAAGTAAAGAAACTAGCTCGCAATATATAAGGATAGTATACTTGCACTGTAAAAGAGTGTAAGTTAGGAAACTTGTCTTAAGCGTAGTTTATCCCCGTAATTTAATCAACACTTTTCAAATCCTATCATAATATAGTTATGTATATATGATATTCATTAGTCATATAGTTTAACATTATATCTCATCTCGTATATACGATAATCACATAAGCTAAGTTTTAATCTAGCTACACAGTTATATAGTATCTTATTAATATAACTTTTATCCTTAACGTTCTCCCTCTTGAGTTAAGACACATTCTCATATCGTTAATATCACATAAGATCACAACAAATAGAAAACATAATCTTTCTAGCACTTTATAGTATTTTTATAAGCTAACCGTCAAATCGGATTCAAGTAGCAACATGTGATATCACATAACACGTATACATATGAAAGGATACTTCTACGTTTATACAACCTTGCCTTGCTCCAAACATACATGAAATAGATTCTAAGTCAGTACGTTCAATAACTTAAAGCCATTCCAGGTTATGAAATTACATTAGCTATTATGCTTTGTTATACGAGGTGATCACATAACTTGTTTTAAGCATGCGTGCAAGTATCTATATTATACACATATAACTAGCACCGTTACAAACTTAATTCATGCTACACTGGTGCCTAACTAGTTCTCATGGCATCTAACATGGCATATGTATATTTATGACATTTTAATGAGGTTATGAGCACTACCAAACATGTCCAAAATTTTCAGAATCTAGGCTTCGATATAACATGTCAAGATTTACATTTCAAACTTACACTTTCACCTAATAAAGTTCACAAATGAAGTCCACATGCTCATGTCATACTATAAAACATATATAAGTAAGTCAACATGCCTTTCATGCATTTCAAGGCCATATAAACATGCTCAAAAAATCAGAACCTAGAACCCTAATATAACATGTTAGAGTCCATGTTTCAAGCTTGTGTTTTCGTTAGAAAGGTTCAATTGAGGTTCATATGCTCAAGTTACATTATGAAGCTTAGATACACAAGTAGACATTCATATTATGTGTTTCTAGGTCATACAAATATGTCTCAAAAGTCAGAATGTTTAAAACGGATAAAATAAGTCAATGTCCTTTTTGGAACTCTAAGTTCATTGTGAAGTCCATATCTTCACCATTCAAGCATTTGATCCTAATATAGCATGCCCACATTAGTTTAACATGTTCATATATGTGTATTAATTATGCTTGCAGGCTTATCTAAGTTATATAATTAAACCAACACTTAACAGATTTTGAAACAGAAAAATAAAAATTGAATCTGCAGATTGGCGCGGCCGCGCGCTGGTTGTACTAGGGAGACACGCGGCCATGCGGCTCCTGTTCTAGGCCAGACAGCAGCCAGACTCGGTAACTTCAAAACCCATACGCAGAAATTCCTTACGAATATGCTATTAGACTAACTTCTTTAACTTACTAACATATATATATATATATATATATATATGCTTATATAACAGTCAATCGCCATTATCAATTCCCAAATTCATGAACTCCAACTAAATTCAAGAATTTGATATTTTTATAGAAATTTAGAGGAAAATGGAAATGAAGGACAAGAAAGCTATATAGTGATTCCATCATGTATGTATGTTCATATAACAGTAATATAAGGGTTCTACAACCCAAACACAATCTAATTTGGTATAATCAAGAAATGAGATTTTTACAGAAAACTAAAATGAAGAATAAGAAGCTATATTATACCTCTGCTAGAATCTGAACTTGCTGCTACTTCACAATGCTATTATACTACTATGTGTATTATTCTCAACTTAACTTAAGCAATTTATCAGCAAATGAATTAGAGAGGATGAGAGCCATATATATAGAAAAATAATTGTCCAGACATTCCTTATACACACCAAATTAAACCAACGAGATTTTAGATTTGCTTGATGGTTAATAGAGAGTAGGTAATTGGTTGTTGGGACTCATCATCATGCCCATTCCCTTGCTCATCATGATCTAGTCTATGTTGCTGATTTTGAGGATTTGAAGAATGAAGCTATGGAGTTTTACTGAGTTTGAGGAAGAATAGGGAGTAGACTTCATAATGCTAATCACGTGTATGAGGAATTGGAGAGCAAATGGGATACTTAAAATGGGACAATTGATTTACTTCTCAGCATTTGCAAATACTACACTTGTATACACACACCATATACTTATGTTATATATTGTATGTACTCTTAGGTTATAATTTAAGTCACAATGTACTTCACATAATGTAATAAGTGTAATTTTCACACATATAATCCATGTATATTTGTTTTATCGGATATAATTTTAAATCAAATATTATCACATTACATTATCTCATTCATTATTAAATTCTATTAATTCAATAATTGTTTACAATATATATCTACACATGATGTATTCATAACACATAGCTTTAATATGTACAATCATATAGTATAATATACTTGCACATAATAATTAATATAATATTATTATATTAATAACCTTACTTATTTGTTTCATTATTCATAATGTTAAATAAATAAATTATCCACCTTATCAATTAATTAACAATAATATTAATTAATCCCTTCCTCGTAATTATTAATAACACTTAATTAATAATCATAGGATTAATTATCACATGAATATAGATCTTATTATAATTATGAACACGTTGCTTATTATTATTATATTATTTGCAATAATAATAATCCACACATCATCAATTAATTATTATTAATATTCTATAACAATTAATTAATATTCTAAGATAACAATTAATTAATTGTTCACTTAATAAATCATTCGTCAATTAATATATCTCATCACTGTGTCACACAAGGCTTTCACGAGTTTATTATAAACTCCAAATTTTCCCCAATTATTATAATTACTTAATTTAATATAATTGAGTTAACTCACAAAAATCATTTATATTCAAATAAATTCTCAGTTCCATTAATATATTTATTTAATAATATTCAAAAATTCTCGGGTATTACATCCTTCCCCCTTATAAAAATTCCGTCCCGGAATTGCTACAAGGTTACACAAATAAATGGGGATAATCCCTCATTATCCTATCTTCTAACTCCCACGTTGCCTCCTCGACATCGTGGTTACGCCAAAGCACTTTTACAGTAGATATAATTTTATTTCTCAAAGTTTGCTCTTTCCTATCTAGTATTTGGACAGGAATTTCTACATACGCCAAGTTCTTCTCCACTTGAATAGGCTCATAAGAAATCACGTGCTTGTAGTCGGCCTTGTACGATCGCAACACGAAAATGTGGAACACGTTGTGGACGTGCTCCAACTCGGGTGGTAACGCAACTTTGTATGCCACTTCGCCCACGCGCTTCAGTATCTCAAACGGTCCTATGAATCTTGGATTCAATTTTCCTTTCCTGCCGAAACGGATCTTTCCCTTCCATGTAGATACCTTCAGGAAAAAAAAACTGCCGACTTTAAAGTCTCAGTCCTGCCGATGCAAATCTGCGTATTTCTTCTGGTGATCTTGAGCTGCTACTAATCTGGCTCTTATCACTGTCACCACTTCTGCGGTTTATTGTACTAGCTCTGGTCTGAGTATTCGTCGCTCTCCGACTTCGTCACAACATAATGGCGTTCTGCACTTTCTTCCGTAAAGAGGTTCGTACGATGGCATGCCGATGCCCGCGTGGTAGCTATTATTATATACGAATTCTACTAAGGGTAGGTGGTCGTCCCAATTCCCCTTGAAGTCCATCACGCAAGTTCTAAGCATGTCCTCCAGCGTTTGTATTGTTCGCTCACTCTATCCGTCTGTCTGAGGATGGTAGACAGTACTCAACCTCAATTGTGTTCCCATTCTCTCTTGCAAACTCTTCCAAAAATTTGACGTGAAGCGCGGATCTCGATCAGAGACAATTGATATCGGCACTCCATGTCGTGAAACAATCTCCTTTACATATAGGTTCACTAACTGATTCAAACTGTAACGGATCTTGATTGGTAGAAAATGTGCGGTCTTCGTAAGTCGATCCACGATAACCCAAATGGCATCATAACCTTCTGTGTAACTGGAAGTCCTACCATGAAGTCCATCGTAATATGCTCCCATTTCCACTCCGGTATTTCCAACGGTTGTAAAAAACCACTCGACCGCTGATGCTCTGCTTTAACGCATTGGCAAGTCAAACATCAACTAACGCACTCTGTAACTTCCCGTTTCAGATTGGGCCACTAAAAATGTTGTCTTAAATCTCGGTACATCTTCGTGCCTCCCGGATGAATGAAATATGTCATATTGTGTGCCTCGTGCAAAATCTCTTCCCTTAACTCGGTTACCGCTAGCACCCACACTCCTCCTTCGAATCTTAAGATCTTGTCTTTATCCATTCAGAATTTCTCTTCCTCATTTTTTGTAATCCTTTTCCTGATCTTCTTACATTCTTCATCTTTTTCTTGTGCTTCTTTTACTCTATCCAACAATGTCGGACAAGCTGAATATTTACAGCAGCAGTTGAATAAAAAGCGAGTAAAATAATATATATATATATATATATATATATATAAATTTATATAAAAGCTACAAAAGGAGATGGGTTTTCACGCCGGTGCCATGACTGGAATTGAAATATATATATATATATATATATATATATATATTAGCAAAAACGTAGTCAACCAAGACTAGGAAGAGGACCAATGATGGTGAAGGCCTGCTTATATATGCATAAATATATATAAAAGCAGTAAAAGGGCCACAGAATAATCCAGGCCGAACTGGAATGTTAATATACAGAAAAGTAGTCAACCAGTGACTAGGAAGATCACCCAATATGGCGAAGAGTGAAAAAATAGTATAAAGGCCAAGAAATAGTCCATGTCAAAATGGAATGTAAATTGCAGAAAAGTAGTCCACCAGTGACTGGGGAGATCACCCAATATGGCGAAGTCTGCAAAAATAGTATAAAGGGCGATGGGTTTTCACGCCGGTGCCTGGACTGAATTGAAATATGTATACGTATATATTGACAGAAATGTAGTCAACCAAGACTGATACGAGACCAGTGATGGTGAAAATTGCTCATATATGCGTATATATATATATATATATATATATATATAAAAGCGATAAACTACCTCGGATTTGACATCCGGGCTGGACAGAATTGAAATGTTAGTATATATATAGTTAAATACATACTAAAAAGGGCCAAACCCAGACTGGGAAGATAACCCAGTCCGGTGAAGTTGCCAGAACGTGTGTGCTAGTGCATTGAAGTTGCTGGAGCTGACGGATCGTCAATCCGAGTTGTAAAAATGCCAGAAAATCAGTTTATGTACAAAAATGTACCAAATTTTGATGAAAACGGCCACGGAACTAAGTTCTGGGCATTTTTAGAAAACGAAACTTAACATGCAAGTGTATAAAAGTACGAAGAAGTAATATTCACTTTCTGATCGTGAAAACACTTACAATGGACTGCTGCACAGGCTTTTTGCCAAATCTTAGGCTCTATACGTCAAAATCTACCGATTATTTTCTGATATGTGGTAGTATATGGGTATATTTGCGTGTTAGAGTGAAAATATTTGGGTTTGGAAGAGGTGTAAAAGTCAGAAAATTGAACTGACAGAGCTTCGTTACGTTTTAAAATTATAAAATATGAGGGGGGGGTGCACGTTTATTTATAGGCTAGGGAGCCTCCACTCTACCTTCTGCTGCCGCAGGTAGAGGTGCAGCTTCCCAAAGTAGGGCCCACATGCCTGGCTTCGTTGTCTCAAAGTGCGTGCATGCTGAACAATGCGATGTCAGGTTCGAAACTTTATAACTTTTGATCGGAGCGTCCGTTTGAGTCGTGCTATATCTTTTCAAAAAGCCCTCGCCGAGAGTGTTGCAATGACATAGGATTTAACCCTTTTTAAGTCAGGTCTTTGTTTCCCCATAATTTATCCGTCTAGCCGTCTTGCGCTGTTTGCACTCGGGATCATCGTTGTGGTTCATTCTGACTTTGGCAGCATCGAATCAGCTTGAGTTTGACTGAATTGACTAAGAGTTGGTAAAATGACCATTTTACCCCTCCTGGGGTTGCCTCTAGTGTCGGCATGGCCTCTAGTTGACTTCCGGGAGCTGTTTCCAAGACTTGGATCTCATTCGAGTCTGTTTGTCCCCAGTGTTGCCTCTATGGATGACGTGGTCATTCTAGGTTTTCTTTTGGAGTTGTTGTGATGCTTCAGGTTTATGTCTGAAGTCGACCTGACTTCCCAGGCTAATGTCAGGGCTGACCTGTACCTCCCGGGTTGTTGCTGGGGCTTCCATTGACTTTCTGGGTTGCTGCCGGAGCTGAATTGGTTGACCAATATTGAGACCGAATTTACATTGCTTGACTGATATTGGGGGTCAGATTTAAGTTGACTGATATTGGGGATCGGATTTGAGTTGACCGATATTAGGGATCAGATTTCAGTTGAAGGACTGGTATTGGTGATCGAATTTGATTTGAAGAGACGACATTGCCCTTTTGCAGTGTTAATAACAGGGACACAAAATTTTGAGTGTCTACAGATGCCCCTCTTTATCATGTTTATGTAATACAATGGAATAAACCGGATAAAGATTGCTAGACACTTGAAATATGATAAGATATTAATGATAGAAATTGCAATGCAATGAATGTTAACATGTTTTCACAAATTGCATTTCTCACTTCGTATATCGCATCACAAATCGCATCGCAATCGCATATCGCATCGCAAATCGCTTACCTTTACCGGTGCCTATGTTGGGGCTGATCTCAACAATTGACTTTCATCAATGTTGCTGATGTCTATGCTGGTGTTGACTTGAACGGTTTGATTTCCATCGGTGTTACCGATTCTTTGCTTGATGAGGATGAACTGACATGTTTCCCACATTTCTACTGGGGATGACGTTCTTTATGATAGCCTTTGTTGTTATCTTGGTTTTAAGACGAATGGTTTCCTCAATCTATCGATACTATCAGGGGGCAGATTCTCTCTTGGCTGATGCCGTTGTATATTTCTGAAGGCTCCTCTGATGGGGATATATCTTTTTTGCCAAGTTACCTCAGTGGGTGCTCCCGATGCCTATCCTGATGATAACTTACACCGATAATTTGCAACAGTGCCTACCCTGATGGTAGGGACAATGGTTGATCATTGGACTATCCCGATGCCTACTCGAACGGCAGCAAACATTTTCATCGAGTTTGTGTGTTTAATGTGTATGCATATTTAACTCTACTGGGTATGTATGCCTAACTTTTTATGGAGATGTGCACTGATGTAGCGCTTGTTGTACATGTGCAGACCTAGACATGATATGATGATCTTAATTTGTCCTAAATTGATGCATATGCTTAATTGAATTGATGTAGAACCATACCTCACCCTTTTCTGAGGCATGGATTTTGATAGGCTTATCAGCTCTAACTCCCGTATGGCCCCTTTTGTCATTCGCAGAGCAAATTTGGATGTTCCCCATTTATATACCGTCTCTGATGAGGATCTCGTAGGGGCTGCTATTTTCTGGATCTGGATTTGGTGCTGGTCCCTCTGGTGGTCCAAACACTGAAGGCTTTATTAGTAGATATCTTAATATCTTCGCTAAAGTAGCGTTCCACGGTCTACATCACCAGATCCTTCTCAACGCCCCTTCTAAGTATTTGTATAACAGATTCCATCATCTGCCCTCTGTGGGGATAGATTGATATATTGTTTCTGCCATCGGACCATTCCTAATATTTTGCTGGGGTTGTGCTAACGGCTGATAGTGTCAGAAAATCTGACCTTCGCTGAAGTGCCCTTTAATGGCTAAACGTCACCGAACCATTTTCGATGCTTCGCTGGGTTGTGCCAACGGCTAACCGTTGAGTATGAAAAGGGGAAAGCTCTCTATTTGTGACATTGCTAGGTTAAATGCTGGCTTGGCTGATGACCCAGGTGATGCTGACGTTCTGGAGGATGTAGCCCGTTCTTTCATTGCCCAGATCTGAATTTTGGTGTACAGGCCTCGATTTATGAGAACTTGGCACAGGTTGACACGTTTGTGACGTAGATTTCATTTGCCAGACCTTTTTTTCATTGAGCATCTATTTTTTTTAGTTAAGGACTCTCTTAAGAATTTTTCCCTTCTTGTAGAGGGACAAACTTATGTCGCCTTGATTTCTTTCAGGAATTCTCCCTTTTCTTTTGATGAGGAGCCTAGTCCCGCCGTAGATCCTTTCCATTTCTTAGAATCGAAAATGCCCCAACTTTTTCACAGGTTGTTATTGGGGTGAACAGAAGAAACTTACCTCGTTAACCACATCCTGAGTTAGCAATTTCCTGTACATTGAATGAAACGTGCCAAAAGCTTGATGGCTTGGGCCGTCAGTATTATCTTGTGAATGAGGCATTTAAAGTTAAAGTTTATAAAATTGAATGCTTGGATTCATTGAGATTTTATCTTATCGCTAAAGATCTTGAAATGAAGTTTTCTTAAGGGAATCAAAATTTTTGTTTGACAAGTTATGACATTGGAAGAAAACTTTTAAGCATCCATGGTCATTTTTCTATGGGTAGATCAGTTTCAAAAGACTTATCTTCCCTTTATCATAGAGACACCTCTTCTTCGCTCTAGATACCGCTATTCACAAAATTAGCATCATATGACATATGCACTGTGAGCAACGCAACCCTTAGTGGGGATTTCTCTTCTATGACTTTAGATGATCTCATTTTTACCTTGCAAAATTTTTCTGCTTTCCTCGCTTAACTTTGTCTTATTTTCTTAGGCTATTCAGAATTACCCATGTAATGAGTTTTGGACCAATGACTCTTAAACCAGACGGTTTTAGGGCACTAGGTGTTAAGACACCCCTTCAGGTTTACTGGCTCAAGTAACAAAGGTCACACTTTGAGACAAGTCAGGTGGACTACTCTTTTGATCCTCGCTTGAGCCTATACAAGATTTATTTTCTTAGGCTCTAAATTACCCGTGTAGCGAGTGTTGGGCAGGTGACTCACAAACTAGACGGCTTTAGGGCACCAGGTGTAGAGACACCCCTCGGGCTTAATTACTCGAGTAACCTAGGCCACGATTCGGATCTGCTCAGGTTTTAACTTCTTGTAATGCTTGTTTTCTTAAGCACTGAGTTACCCATATAACGAGCGTTGGGTCGGTGGCTCCCAAACCAAATGGCTTTAGGGCACCAGGTGTAAAGACACCCTTCAGGCTTAATAACTCAAGTAACCTAGGCCACGATTCGAGACATTAGGCTGGCTACTAATTATCATCCTTGTTGTCATAGTTTCATACCCCACCACTAAGAGTCAGGTCAATCGCAAAGTGCAGACATGCATATGAGGTCAAGTTTGCTCTAAAAAGTGCTTTGAACTAGGATGCCATGCCTATTCAAAAGGTTGAATAGTCTTAATTCTCTAATCGTTCCCGTGATTCTCGCTACACAGACGCTTATCAAAATTAATCCAATTCATAACAAGTTAAGCAAAAATCTTTTTTCCTTCTCAAAACCTTTTCTTAAGATTCTAATGCAAGATTTATCTATACTTAACACGTATACCCCTGCCAATGCATGTAACTGGAAGTTGAGATGAAAAAGTCGTACCTTATCAGTGGATCACAATATTCTAAAACAATTATGATTGGAAAAGACCGATTGATCATACTGGATTGCTAATGATGGAAGCTTGGATGATAATGGACCATGCTGATGGTGCTGACTGGTGCATTTTCATTGGATGGTTGACAAATGCCGCAGTGTTAAATTGTCTCAATTTCTGAATTTGCCCCAGTCTTGTTGTAAGGTTCCCAACATCGGGTTGTCGCCGATTCTGAAATTGCCCCAGTCTTGCTTATCATCTGGGTGATTGCTTTGTTGTATGTTTGACAAATGGGCTGATAAGATGCTAAGATCACAAGAACTTTTGTACAGCATGACCCCTATGGTGAACAGGTAGTCGATTTTGGCTTTAATACTTGGATGCCCAAATCATTGTTGTTGATTTGTAGGAGCAATTGCCTTTAATGACCTTTCTTCTAATTTGATAAAGGTTACAGATTGAGGGTGTCAGCTCTTCGAAGGTCCTTGCTGATGATTATGCTTGATATATCACTATGTGGTTGTTTCAACTTTGATGTCGAGATGCCTTTGGACTCCAATGAATTGGACCTAAGAGTTCAGCCTGGTTAGTGGTGTGATGGCTTTAACCGAATTTGGCTTCATCTATGAGGTTTAATCCGGGACCTTTTGCTCGAGAAACATATTATCGAGTATGAGATAGACTTTGCCACTACGGTAGCTCATGTTCTTCTGTGGTTTAAAGGAGATCCAGTCTTCTTGCACATCAGGAGTGATGAGTTGCTAACAGGTTGCATCTTATGATGATTATCATTTCATCCATGTGACTGGTCGTTTTGATGTATCCATGTCTCTCCCTTTTGAGACTTGCTTCTCTCAGGGCTTAGCTCCACTCACAGCTTTATCACTCATGCAGTCAGCATGGATTATTTGCCCCTAGCTGGTTTGAGATGGGTGACCGCACATCATCTGCTGGCAGTCATGGGCCAGTTTGATCAATTTCAGAGCTTCTGCCATTTTGAGGGGGCTATGGATCAGCGAGTATCAACTTCATGTTTATTGCCAGCTGACCTGATCAGGATTTACGAGTGTTGGACTTATAGGAAGAGGGTTGATTTCTCTACTAGCCATCTAGATCGTTCTCCAGAGTATTTGGCCTGGTTAGAGTCCGATATCACATTAGGTGCGGCTGCCCAGTCAGCTCCGAGTATTAATTCTGATGAGGAGGAACCTATAGAGGATCTTGATTCTCCCACTAAGGATGATTTATTTATCAGTTTGACAGCGGCTTTAGTTTGTGACCCTCCGAGCATCCTTGTCGGGACAGATCCAACTATCATTGATTCACTAGCTCGGATGACCCTTGAGAGGGATTAGGCTAGGGTGTTGATGTTGACAGCCCAATCTGGCAGAGATACAACTTTCGCCGCTAGAGACGAGGCTCGAGGTAATTGGGATATAGCATTGGTTGAGAGAGACGAGAATCGATCTACCCGAGATGCAGTTTTTTGAGGAGATTGAGGAGGCATTAGTTGCCTCGGACACTACTTATGCTGCGAGGGATGAGGCCGTAGCTACCTGGGATGTCTATTTTTTAGATAGCACAGTCCTCAGATCATATACAGGCAGCCTAGTTGGAGAGATGAGTGCTTTTATATATGGTCATAGCAACACTATGCAGATGGCAATGGATGTTCTAGATCATAAGGAGACCGAGGGTCAGGAGCTTACAACTGCTCCTCCATCTTCAGAGAGATGCCATGTTGGTACTGTTATCCCGCTTATCCACAGGTTCAGAGACTATCTTTGATTTTCCTCAGCAGGGCCTGTTGATCAGGAGGTTTGATAGAATTTTGGTTCTATCGGGCTTCGGTGTCTTGGGACTAGTTTTTATTATTTTTTATTTTTTTTTCTTTGAAGGTCATACCGCACCATGAATGGTTGCCTACGTACTCTAGGGTGGAGGGAGATCAGGTCGTTCGTAGTTCAATTTTGTATAAGAGAAGGTTTAAAAAACTGTATCTTGGGTTTTGAGTTTGGTTTGATAGGTTTTTGAATTTTTATGTTGGGATTCGAGGGTTTTTTAAAAAAAATTGTTTGGTTTGACCACACCAAGATGGTTGTATACGTACTCCCAGGTTGAGGGAGATCAGGTCTTTCGTAGTTCACGTTTTTGGCTTGAAAGGCTCAATTTTAATCTTTTTTTCTTTTTTCTTTTTTCTTTTTTAATTTTTTTGGTCTTTTGATTTTGTATGCATGCAAAATAAAGGGCATAATGCTAATAAAAGGATAACGTCCCAATATCCTCTGGAACTCGTAACTTTCCGCTGGATCTACGTCCTCTTGGCTAGCTGAGGCCTGATAGTCCAGTCACCCTTGGTTATGTTTCCTTCGAGGCTCGTGATAGTGGTTTCCTCTGGGTCATTAATATCTTCAATCACTGCCATAAATTGATCACCTCCTGAATCAGCATATCCCTTAAGGAGGCTCAAACTAGACTCGTCGCAGAAAGGTATGAACTCTAGGTTCCTCGATAGGTTGGCTTCCTTGAAAATTTCACCACCTTTCCCTTTATCTGCTCGTTCACCTTTCTCATAGGCTTGAGAGGATTTGAGTATGAAATCCCCCTCGCATTGATGTTGTATCTCTTACAAAGAACTTTTCTTTTGGGCTTTTTCCATACGGGGAAGGATCAGTATCTCTTCCTCATTATTCAGGAGGATAAGGTCAGGAATGTGGTTGCTAACTTCTGGCAATAAGATGTTTGATGATGGTGGATGAACTTCATTGGGAGATTCTTTTGTCTCCTTGGTCATTCCTAGCATTAGGATCGGTCAACCTTGTGTTCTGCCAGGATTGGTGCTTACAGCCGTCACCTCCTTTGAACTGCCTGTCTCACGTGGACATCTTTAGCTCTTTATTTCCTTCTCGCCTTTTCTGGTCATGGGGACTTCTATCTTTAGTTCTCCACTTTCAATGAGATCCTGGATTTTGTGCTTTAGAGACCAGCATTCCTCAGTTGCATGTCCAGGTGAGTTAGAATGATATCGACATATCTTTGTGGCATCATAACTTTTCGTTTGGGGCTTGGTAGGAGGCAGAAATTCAGTAATTTTTCTCTGCGCAACCAACAGTGCTAACGCATTTTCTAATGAGTCCCCCAAAGGTGTGAATACCCTTCTCTACCTACTCTCCTCGACTCTCGGTGCCGTAGGATTTCGAGGGTTTACCCGTGTTTGGAATGTTGCTTGATATTTCCTATTTGGGAGTTCGTACTCCTCTAAACAATTTTTCCTTTGGTGAGATCTTCTAGTAATTTCATCATTCTCCCTTTCTCGTCTACTCAGCATGCTTTAATCTTCTTCATTTAGCTGGCTGATCTTGGAGAGAGATATGCTTACATTCTGAATAACCTCCTCTTTCTCTTGGCTTTTTGATAGTTGAGTGAAATGCTGCTTTGTATCCTGATGTTGGCGTACTACCAGATTAGCCAGCAAAGTTACTTGATGTTGGATCGCATCTAATTTTTACATTATTATCATACCCTCCTCTGAATTTTCTTACTCTAGGACATTTGTTCTGCTCCTTCGGGGGTAATCCTCTATCCTTCGTATGTATTTATGATTTGGATACATTTCATCGCTTCTTGACCCGATCATATTTACTCCATCCGTATAATGCGGCATCAGAAGGTTGGTGTTGACATTTGGATGGTCAGGTTGTTGGACCACAATATCGCTGTTTTCTATCAGGTTTTGAATTTTATACTTTAAGGACCAACAATCTTGTGTATCGTGTCCTGGAGATCCTGAATGTTAAGAACATCTCTGGCTAGGATTGTATCTTTTGCTTTTTGGATCCAGAGGTGGAGCCAGTTCGGTAATTTTCTTGTGATCTATTAACATCACCAACATGTTTTCAAGAGAATCGCCTAATGGAGTGAACATCCGATTTTTTGTTCTTTCAAATTTTCTCTTTCTGTCATGGTAATTGTTGAATGCCGTTTGTTGTAACGAGAAATTATATTCCCTCTTCCAAATGGGGGGACTATGGTTGAGTCTCCTAGATTGCCCCTATACAATGAGGGATACATCTTCATTGCCTTCCTTGGGTACCCTTATAGGATCACTAGTATAGTTGTCAGACTACTTTCAAGGCTATGAGATCTTTGATCTTGCCTGCTTTCAGGCCCATCTCTGTCATTTCTCCATGTTTGATCATCTTTGAGAATGGCTTTCCTATTCCGGCCAGGATCCTCTCATAGTAAGGTGCCTCTTGGATGTTTATGAAATTCATCACCATTTCAACTTCTGTCATAGGCGGGCTGACTTGTGCTGCCAGAGATCTCCATCTTTAGGCATACTTACAGAAAGACTCGGTACTCTGCTTTTGGACTATGGACACTTGATACCGATCCGAAACCATCTGAGACTGGAAGCTGTATTGAGCTAGGAAGGCATGAGCTAGCTCTTCCCAACTGTAGATTTTTGCATTATCAAGTCGGGCATACCATGTCCTAGCCTCTCCAATGAGACTCTTTTTGAAAAGCTGCATTCTGAGGTTTTCATCTTCAGTATAAGACCCTAGCTCTCCAATATATACTTTCAAGCGCGTATAGGGATCGCCTGCCCCATTATACTTTTCAAACTCTGGGACTTGGAATTTGTCAGGATATCTAGCCCCTAGGAATATGCATAGATTTGAATATGTGACACTTCCAAGGTTTCCAGTCCCTTTGATTATTCGGATGGTTTCTTCCAATTGTTGGACTTTCCTTCAGATATCACCAGTTTCCCGATCTTCTTTGAGATTTGTGATTTCATAGGTTTTGTTGGTTCTTTCACTGTATCGCAGTTCAGGGATCTGCATTTCTCCCTTTTCGTCAGCACTTTGATTACCACCCTGTAAGGAGGTATCTGTTTGATTGAGTGTTGGTTGTCCCTGAGTGTTTTTGTTTTGTTCTCTTAGGAGGATAGCCAACTCTGCTATTTGATTCTTAAGTCCTTCGAACTCTTTTCGAGATACGAAATCCGACTCGTATTGGCTACTTTTAGCCATGTCGGTTGGATATGCTCTGTGCCTTTTCAGGTTATGATCTATTAGTGAGACCACTTTTTCACCTACGACAAAATGTAGGCGTGTCAATTTCCTGAGGTAGGTAAGGACAGGATGCATGATGTGTTTACTTTTAGATTTTATCCTGTAAAACCAAGGTTAGTTATTTTGATGGCAGGATGACATGGTATTTTGACAGGGAAAGTAAATCTTTCATTATGATATTTCCATTGTGCTCCTTGATAATTGGAGGCTTAACATGGAATTGAAAGAGGAAGGCATGAAGAAGCTTCCCTTCAGATTTCGTTAATCAGAGGCTGACCTATCTTAGGTTACTCTCGCGGCTTTTGTTTCGGCATGAAGGTTCCCAGATCATCGCAATCTACTAGAGGGGAAATTAATCCGATCGTTCAACTGGAGCGAATCTGGGCGGTGCATTTTCATGAGCCCCCGGAGACTTAGTCGTCCCCAAAGACATTACTTATCACCGACCGGGTTTTCCTCCTTGTGAGAGGGACACACAACATACATTCACATACATTGTGCCTTACCATAGTGCATATGATGACATGGGTGCGAAGCACTAAAAAGAAAAAAAGCATTCATCCACATTCATTCAATGTAAAGATGCAGCATTCATACATTCAATAAAGACGCAACATTCACTCATTCATTGACTGTGGAGACACATAATTTCACGCATTCGATAGTTTTGAAAGGTAAATGTTTGAAAATATTTGAAAGCAGCTTAAGCCCTCTATTGTCCCCAGCAGAGTCGCCACCTGTCGACGTTGGTTTTAAAAAATCCGCGGGTCGGGTCACAACCCGAATCTTTTAATCTCTTTTCCTAAGTTCTCTCTACACTCACTCTTTTTATTTAGGAAAAAGGTTTTGAAGGGTTTTTAGGAAAAAGGCCAACATGTATCATGTCGACGATTTGAACGTTTTACAGAGTCGCCAGTTGGTAGATTTGAAATGGTTGTACCAACTAAACCGAGTTTTGTTTGAAAGAGGCCCAATTGCTGGACATTGTCGAAACTTGATCTTTGAAAATAAAGTTTTGAGCTTGGGGGCTTGGGGGCTTGGTTAAGTGTGGGGAAGGTGTTAGGCACCCCACGACTCCCGTGTAAACACGGTACCACATCTTTTCAATATTTTCCTTTAAAACTGGAAAGCGTGAGTGAATACTGTTTGAAAATTGGGCCTATTGATTTGATTAATTGAAAGTAGTGCTTTGCTTCGTTGAACCTATATACGAAGGGTTTAATTTGATTTGAAAATCAGTTTTTGATTTGATTTGCAAAAGCATTTAATTTAATTTTCTTGAAACGCTTTTCTTTTGATTGATTTGAAAATGATGTTTTGAAAGCTGGTTTATCAAACCCTTACGCTGCAATAGGAATTGAAGCCTGTTGATACTTCTAATTTTATCTTTATAGCCTTAAGGCTGCATGTGAATGGTGATTTGTCGGGCTGCGAAGCATCCTCGACCACAGAATATACAAGTGTCGGTCTCCTCATGGGTATGAAAACCATCGGAGGGACGCTGACACGACAATCGATATTTTTTCATTTTCTGGAGACCTTAAATCCGGATAACCGATTTAAGGTCTGTTTACATGTACATTTCTACAGAAAAATTGGCAGGGTACATTTGTAAATCGGAGTTTGTCCATCGTGGGAATCAGATTCCGATCGTTTTGATCGTGAATCCCATGATTCCTAGGCTCACATATTAATAGCCGAAACGTACACAGTTCAAATTTGTACAAGAAATAGATACATATCCCAAAATTGCCAGAACCAAGAATTCATTCAGTAAATCCCGGTCTGCACGGCCAAAGCGTCCCGTTCCCACTAGATAGCGATCTAAGGGACGCGAGGTTACTTTTAAAGCTGAAACTAGAAAGAAAGCTAGATTTAAGGAAATCTCAGCCATTCTAGCTTCCCGATTCAATCTGGAGGTTTTGAACCCTTTGAAAACTAGAAATGCCGAGATTTAAATAAATCTAGTCCGCCTGCAGATATATCAGTGTCAATTCATATAAGATGAATATTTACAGCAGCAGTTGAATAAAAAGCGAGTAAAGCAATATGTATATATATATATACAAATATATATATATAAAAGCTGTAAAGGGCGATGGGTTTTCACGCCGATGCCCGGAATGGAATTAAAATATATATATATATATATATATATATATATATATATATATATATATATATATATATATATATATATTGACAGAAACGTAGTCAACCAAGACTGGGAAGAGAACCAGTGATGGTGAAAGCTGCTTATATATGCATAAATATATATATATATATAAAAGCAGTAAAAGGGCCACAGAATGATCCAAGCTGAACTGGAATGTAAATATACAGAAAAGTAGTCAACCAGTGACTGGGGAGATCACCCTGTATGGCGAAGTGTGAAAAAATTGTATAAACGCCAAGAAATAGTCCAGGCCAGAATGGAATGTAAATTATAGAAAAGTAGTCAACCAGTTACTGGGGAGATCACCCAGTATGGCGAAGTCTGCAAAAATAGTATAAAGGGCGATGGATTTTCACGCCGGTGCCTGGACTGAATTGAAATATATATACGTATATATGGACAGAAATGTAGTCAACCAAGACTGATACGAGGACCAGTGATGGTGAAAATCGCTCATATATGTGTATATATATATATATAAAAGCGATAAACTACCTCGGATTTGACATCCGAGCTGGACAGAATTGAAATATTAGTATATATACAGTTAAATATATACAAAAAAGGGGCCAAACCCAGACTGGGAAGATAACCCAATCCGGCGTAGTTGCCAGAATGTGTGTTCTAGTGCATTGAAGCAGCTGGAGCTGACGGATCGTCATTCCGAGTTGTAGAAATACCAGAAAATTAGTTTATGTACAAAAATGTACCAAATTTTGACGAAAACGGCCACGAAACTAAGTTCCTGGAATTTTTAGATAACCAAACTTAACGTGCAAATGTATAAAAGTACGAAGAAGTAATATTCACTTTCTGATCGTGAAAATACTTACAATGGACTGCTACACGGGCTTTTTGCCAAATCGTAGGCTCTATACGTCCAAATTTACCGGTTATTTTCTAATATGTGGTAGTTTATGGGTATATCTACGTGTTAAGTGAAAATATTTGGGTTTGGAAGAGGTGTAAATGTCAAAAAATTGAACTGGCAGAGCTTCGTTGCGTTTTAAAATTATGAAATATGAGGGGGGTGTACGTTTATTTATAGGCCAGAGAGCTCCACTTTACCTTCTACTTTCACAGGAAGAGGTACAACTCCCCAAGGTGGGGCCCACATGCCCGACTTTATCGTCTCGAAGTGCGTGCATGCCGAACAATGCGATGTCAGGTTCGAAACTTCATAACTTTTGATCGGAGCGTCCGTTTGAGGTGTGCTATATCTTTCTGAAAAGCCCTCGCCGAGAGTGTTGCAATCATATAGGATTTAACCCTTTTTAAGCCCAAATAGATGGGTTCATGGCTGGGTCTTTGTTTCCCTGCAGTTTGTCCGTCTAGTCGTTTTGCGCTGTTTGCACTCGGGATCATCGTTATGGTTCATTCTGACTTTGGAAGAATTGATTCTGCTTGATTTTGACTGATTTGTCTATGATTTGGTAAAATGACTGTTTTGCCCATTCCGGGGTTGCCTCTAGTGTCGGCATGGCCTCCGGTTGACTTCCGGGAGCTGTTTCCAAGACTTGGATCACATTCGAGTCTGTTTGTCCCCAGTGTTGCCTCTGTGGCTGACGTGTTTATTCCAGGTTTTCTTCTGGAGTTGTTGTGATGCTTCAGGTTTATGTCTGAAGTCAACCTGACTTCCCGAGCTGATGTCGGGGCTGACCTGTACCTCCCGGTTTGCTGCCGAGGCTGCCCTTGACTTTCCGGGTTGCTGCCGGGGCTTAATTGGTTGACCAATATTGAGACCAAATTTGCATTGGTTAACCGATATTGGGATTCAGATTTAATTTTATCGATATTAGGGATCAGATTTGAGTTGACCGATATTAGGGATCAGATTTCAGTTGATGGACCTGTGACACCCCCAAATTCTCTACATTGCCTGTAGTTGATTTGGTGCTCACGTAAATATTCTATAAGATAATAACTTCTATAAATCCAAAATTCACCGTATCCCAATCAGTTAAGAGTTCTCGTCAGAACAATTATCATATCTGGATACACTCACTTGGATGTATAGATTTACGATCTTACAGATATTTCTTGCATATCAATAATTCCTATCTATCTGACATTCACAGTACAAATGATAAGATTATTCTTGGAACTGAGGAGCTACCTCAGTGCTTACTAGAACTTTCAAGATCATTCAATACCCTCATTCAGATGTATAGTTCACATAGATACTGTACTAGATTCTAATCACCATTAACAATGTAAAACCATTCAACTAATAATTTAATAACATAATAGTATCTGCTTACCTACAGTTCAAATATTACATCATAAAATACCAAATTACATTCTTAGTATTCATACAATAAACACCTGTTTCCCCTAATTACTTTTACTCATATGTATGCATTCCTGAGTCTGCTAGGGCGTTTGGTGCGACTGCAAAGGAAAAGAATATTTGCAAGAATGAGCTTTGAAATGCTCAACAAGTTTTAAATAATTATAGTTTATACTCGCACCGTATTGAAATTTAAGGAAGTATTTAATTTAGAGTATTTTTCTCACATTCCTAAGAGTCACAGAGACTTATAGGAGTTCTATCATTCCTAGAAGTCATAAAAGACTTATAGGAGTTCTATCATTCCTATGAGTCACGAAGACATATAGGAGTTCTATTTGGATATCTCATAGGAATTCAGCCTAATCATATCCTAGGAGTATGCATATCATCCTATCAATCCAATATGGTCAAGGTATATATGTACCAAGCAATATTGGTTTTTCCACAGTTTATGCTTTGATATCAAATCAAACACATTTTTAAATCACAGATATCACGAATAATATTTATAACAAGTTCGTATACCATTATATATGACTTTCATTTAATATAGAAATTAAATGAAGTTAAAAAAAAACTTTCCTTTTATCACGATCGGCTACTTAGGTTATTTGAAAGTATATTCGCCACCTTTCTGAGTACTTTTTACTTTCTTCCTCTTTCTGATTCTGGTTCTAGCTTGCTGGGAGTTGTTTATGAGTCAGTTGGGAGTATACATTAAGTGTATCAAACGTGACCTTATGTTCTTAGGTGCTATCCTTATATGAAAAGTTCAAGTAAGCGTAGAAACCTAATTCCTATCTCCTTTTGACAAGTAAGGCTATAGCATTAAATGAAGAGGTTGTGTTGTCAAGCCTTGAGGTAAAATTAGATAAGGCAAATCTTTTACTTGCCAAGTAAAAGATTTGTGCTTATCTCTTTTAAAACAAAATAAAGTAAGGGCATTTTAGTCTTTTCGCATTCATTAAGGGTACTTTGGTAATTTCCCACTTAAATTCAAGGGTAATTTAGTCATTTCCTATTATCCTTAGAAAATTTAAAAACAATTATGATCAATTAAGTTTTGTTAGTCTAGAATTAGGGTTTATACATTAAATTAGGTTTTATAATTAGGGTTAGGGTTTCCTAATCCTTAATTAGGGTTTCCTTACAATCTTTTTTCAGTCAAATTTTTAATATTTCATATTAAATATATGTATACAATAATATATAAAATTATTAATGTATCATGTTATAATTTCCATTTATTATATCCCTTAGGGTTAATATTCCTTATTATTAATTAGGGTTTCACTTATAAAACCTTATATCCTATTTACACAGTTATATCTTATGCGTTGTTTTATAATTATATATATTCCAATAATAATGTTAAGTACATATCACACAAGATATTAATTATAGTTATATTTACTGTTTATATTAATATTCCTATTTAAAGTTTGGAATATTACAGGACCGGTATTGGTGACCGAATTTAACTTGAAGAGACGCCCTTGCCCTCCTGCAGTGTTAATAACAAGGACACGAAATTTCGAGTGTTTATAAGATGATTATATGTTAAGTGATTATTTTAAAATGTTTAAGTTAAAGTCATAAATATTTAAAGATTGAATAAAGATCTAATAAGCGTATAACTTAAACAAAGATATGCCGCCGAGAAGAAGACCAAACCGTCAACCGGCCCAAGAAAGGTCAACGAACAACAACGACGACGCCAATACTAACCACGTTCAGCAGTTGGTAAACTAATTGGCTGGTGCGATTAACAATCAACCTCAAGCTCCACTCAATACAACGTTTAAGGACTTCAAGGCGATGGGACCGCCAGAGTTTAAAGGCTCCATGAACCCCTGTAGAAGCTCAAACTTGGGTTATGGAGATGGAAAAAGTTTTTGACGTCACCAGAGTCAAAGAGGACCAGAAAACCGCCTACGCAACGTTCATGCTAAAATTAGAAGCCAGTTATTGGTGGCAAGCAAATAAGGTCCGTGGAGGAGAAGGTGTGATCACTTGGGAGAGGTTCAAGGAGATGTTCTTCGAGATGTATTTCCCGACAAGCTCGCAGAACCAAATGGAGGTACAATTTATGGAGCTCAAGTAGGGGAATATGTCCATACCAGACTAAGCGGTGAAATTCAACGAGTTGGCTAGGTTTGCCACATACCAAGTACCTATTGACGAGAGAAAGGCTAGGCGATTTGAGCAGGAATTGAAACCCTGGTTGTATAGTAATGTGTAAATGTTTTAATTGAACACTTTTGTTGGAGTATTGGACAAGGCCATCCTCACTGAAGGTGGGAGCGATGCGGTGACCAAGTACAATCAGGACCAGAAGAAGAAGAAGAGTGAAGGAGAAAGTCTCAAAGCTAGTGGTAGCAACACAGGCGGAAGTAATTATCAGAAACGAAGGTAGAATGACAACCCGTCAACTGGAAATTAGCAAGGAAGTCAAAAGAAGATAATTGAAGCATGTCTGACCTGCGGGAAAGCTCACCTGGAGGTTTGTATGAAAGAAAAGTGGGTGTGCTACAATTTTGGCCAGGAAAGCCACATAGCACCTAACTACCCTAACCCTAAGAAGGGCGCCTATTTCACATGTGGATAGAAGGACCATCTGGCCAGGGACTGTCCCAAGAAGGGATCTAGAAGGGCAGGATCAGGAGGGGACAATGGTGGCAGCATTGGAAATGCTCTTACTATCACGGGACCGACCGCAACAAACCGACCAATGGCCAGGACATTTAACATGACAGTGCAGGATGCTGTGCAGTCTCACGATGTGGTGTCAGATATCATTCTGATCAATAAAGTTAATGCTTATGTATTATTTGATTTGGGTGCTAATTGTTCATTTATATCTGATGACTTTGCTAAGAACTTAGGATTGCCTAAGGATGAGTTAGAATACCCCATGAACATAGAGATTGTGAATAGAGAAGTGATCTCTGTTAAGTACGTACACAACAACTGTAGGGTGGATATTAAGGGTAACATTATGAATGTAGATCTTATCCCGATTAGACTTGGGGAATTCGACATTGTTCTGGGAATGGATTGGCTTTTCAATTATGGGGCTGTAATTGATTGCAAGAGGAAATGTATTAACCTTGTGACTCTATCAAAGGTTGTATTTTATGGCAGCAAGTCGCCTAGACAAGCGAGTTATCTGATGATGATGCAGGCCAGGAAGTTGTTAAGACAAGGCTGTGTAGGATATTTAGCGTACATAGTCGATAGTCATAAAGAGAACCCGAAGATAGAGGAGATACTAGTCGTGAGGGACTTCGCAGACGTATTTTCGGACGATCTGCCAAGACTTCCGCCAGACAGAGAGGTTGAGTTTATGATCAATTTGGCACCAGGAACGGCTCCAATATCGAAGGCACCGTACGGATGGCTCCAGTAGAGATGAAAGAATTTATGGTACAACTGCAAGAGTTACTAAACAAGAAATACATTCAACCGAGTGTATCGCCGTGGGGAGCGCCGGTGTTATTTATGAAGAAGAAGGACAGGATAATGCGGCTCTGCATCGACTATATAGAATTGAATAAGGTCACGATTAAGAATAAATATCCATTACCGAGGATCGACAACCTGTTTGATCAATTTAAGGGAGCGAGATACTTTTCAAAGATAGACTTGAGGAGTGGTTATCATCAGTTGAAGGTGAGGCCAGAGGATGTTCCGAAGACAGCGTTTAGGACTCGATATGGTCACTATAAATTTTTGGCGATGTCATTTGGCCTAACGAATGCTCCGGCAGTATTTATAAGCCTAATGAACGGAGTGTTCAAGCTGTTTTTGGACAAATTCGTGGTGGTGTTTATCGATGACATTTTGGTGTATTCGAAGACCAAAGAGGAACATGTAGAGCATTTGAAAATATTGTTAGAGGCATTGAGAAGAGAGAAGTTGTACGCCAATTGAAAGGGCGCAATTTCTTGGACCTGTGATCGATAAGGACGGAATTTTGGTAGATCCCTCCAAAGTCGAAGGTGTGATGAATTAGGATCAGCCGAAAACACTGTCAGAAGTGAGAAGTTTTCTTGGAATGGCATGCTCTTACAGAAGATTCATTCAGGACTTTTCCAAGATAGCAACTCCGCTGACGAATTTGACTAGGAAAGCTATGAAATTCGTTTGGACGGAGAAGTGTGAGGAAAGCTTCTAAGAGCTTAAGAAAAGGTTGAGTACGGAACCTGTGGTATCTCTTCCGGATGACATAGAAAATTTTGTGGTGTATAGTGATGCGTCTCATAAAGGACTAGGATGTGTGCTCATACAAATTAGCAGAGTCATTATGTATACGTCATGACAGTTGAAGGACTACGAGAAAGGGTATCCGACCCATGACTTGGAGTTAGCTGTAGTGGTATTTGCTTTGAAGATCTTGAGACACTATCTCTATGGGGAGAAGTGTGAAATATATACAGACCACAAGAGTCTGAAATATATTTTTACACAGAAAGACTTGAATATGCGCCAGAGAAGGTGGCTAGAGTTAATTAAGGACTATAATTGCGAGATTTTATACCATCCGGGTAAAGCAAACATGGTTGCAGACGCCTTAAGTAGAAAGGGTCGTGAGAAATTAATGAGGTTGACCGCTCAGGAGGAGATAATTTCAGCGATGGAGAAGCTTGAATTGGAAGTGAAGTATCAGATGGAGATTGACGAGAAGCTGTTCCAGATGCAAGCTGGTACAACTTTGCTAGATAAAGTTAAGGAAGCTCAACTTCAGGACGAAAAATGTGAGAAGGTGAAAAAGACGATATCTGAAGGAACCGAACCGAGATTCAAGATAGACAGTAACGGACTGCTGAGATTTGAGAGCAGAGTTTGGGCATTGCCAGTGCCAGAGATTAAGGAAGAAATTTTGAGAAAGGCGCATAGCTCACGATATTCGATTCACCCTGGTAGTACCAAGATGTACCAAGATCTACGACAACATTTCTGGTGGCCAAATTTGAAACAAGATGTTGCAGAGTGTGTTACAAAGTGTTAGACATGTCAGAAAGTGAAAGCAGAACATCAGAGGCCGAGTGGGTTATTACAACCTTTAGAGATCCCAGAATGGAAATGGGAACATATTACAATGGATTTCGTGGTTGGCCTTCCGACAACTCAGAAATGCTACAACGCAGTATGGGTTGTAGTTGACCGATTGACGAAATCCGTAAACTTCTTTCTGATCAGAATCAGATTCAACTTAGACTAGCTGGCAAGGCTATATGTGAAAGAGATTGTTCCGAGGCACAGAGTTCCACTGTCAATTATTTTTGATAGGGATCCGCGCTTTACATCGAACTTCTGGAAGCGACTACAAGAGTGCATGGGGACGCGGTTGAGAATGAGTACGTCATATCACCCTTAGACAGACGGGCAGAGCGAAAGAACGATTCAGACATTTGAGGATATGTTGAGAGCGTACATCATAAATTTCAAAGGAAATTGGGATGATCACTTACCGCTCGTAGAATTCAGTTATAACAACAGTTATCATGCAAATATTGGCTTGCCGCCGTACGAAGCGTTGTACGACAGAAAGTGCAAAACTCCACTATACTAGGATGAAGTCGGCGAGAGGCAATTGCTAGGTCCAGAACTGGTACAGCAAACAGCAGAGATAGTCAAAGTGATTCGAACAAGATTGGTAGCAGCTCAGGATAGGCAGAAAAAATACGCCGATCCACACCGCAAGAATGTTGAATTTGAATTGGGTAGTTTTGTTTTCTTGAAGGTCTCTCCCTGGAAGGGAAAGATTAGATTCGGGAAGAAGGAAAAATTAAGCCCGAGGTTCATTGGACACTTTGAGGTAATGCGAAGGATTGGAGAAGTTGCGTATGAGGTAGCCTTACCTCCGGCGCTAGAGAATATCCACAACGTCTTCCATGTTTCAGTTTTACGACCCTACAAACCCGATTACAAACTTGTGATTGAATATTAACCCCTATAATTTAAGAAAGACTTATTCTATGAAGAAATTCCTATTCAGATTGTTGACAGGAAAAGAACAAGTTCTCATAAATAAAGTAATACATTCTGTTAAGGTAATTTGGAGGAACCACAACGTTGAAGAAGCTATGTGGGAACTCGAAAAGCATATGATGAAGAATTGCCCGCAATTATTTACTTAATTTATGTATAAGCAATTCTGGGGACAGAATCTTTGTAAGGGGGGATAATGTAACGGGACGAAATTTTTAATTGAACCGTGATTCTGGGAACAAAATCCTTTTAAGGGGGAAAAGATGTGACGAACGAGATTTTGTAATATGATGTAAATATTTATTGAATTAAATAAATATTATTTGATGATTTAATTATTGAATTAAATAATTATGTGATGGAATTATGGTAGATTAATTTAAATATATGGGTTACATTTATTAAATTAATGTAGAGAATTTTATTATTCCAAGAATGAATTTAATTGAGCTTATTTGATTAAATGAATTATTTAATAAGCATAATGTTATTCTAATTAGTTTAATAATTAATTAGAGATTTAATGATTTGACATAATTAATAAACAAAAATTTTAATTATGTGACTATGTGATTTAATGTAGAATTATTCTAATTTATTTAATTAATTTAAATAAGATTATATGATTAATTGGATGTGACATTATTAAACAATATAATAAGAATGAATTATATTAAGGGAAAAAAGATTAATAAGAACTAGCCAAACATGGCCTTAGTGGGGGTTGGAGCCAGTTGACCCATTATGGGATTAACTGACAGCCACTCACCCATTATGCTTATATATCTTATACGTATTATAACTATACTTATATCATATCATATATCCATATATTTTATATCTGGGGAAAATTTCAGAGAACTTAGAGAGAGATTGAAGATAAAATTTGAGAAAAAGTTGGAGAGAGTTGAATTTGGAAAAGAAGGAATTATACAATCAAATAGAGTTAGCAAGGTTAATCTCTTGATTCAATTTTTATATTTACGTTCTTATATACTCTCCATGAAAACTTTGTTCAAGTTCTCTGTGAAGAATTATTTTGATAATTAACTTAAGATGTGATCATATATATGTTAGTATATGTTTACAATATAGTTTATATCATGTATTCATGTGTTAGAGTAACCAATTTTATATAAACATGCTATAATTAGAGTTTTCCATTAACGGGTGTTTTGAGGTCTCTGTAAAACAACTATTTTATGATCAATGTATGAATTGATGACTTATGTGTATATACATGATAATATATAATCATAACTTGTTTTCTACCATCCATGTATGTTTTCAAACCATCAATTTCATATAAATATGTCGTAATTGGATTTTTGAAGTTATAGAGTATAAAAGTTGTATATATGGCCCTTACGAACAATTGTATGCCATGAATTATTTGTTTAACTTAAATTTGACAGTGGATTATGATAATACATGTTAAAATAAAGAAAACAAACTTTGAACGAACCGATTCGGAGTTATAACGAATTCGTGACGTCAATTTTTATGTTTTTCTTCAAAACTTTCAAGAACACCAAGAACAGTGAAATTACGTGATTTGATTCGAGTAATTGCATAATTTATGATGTTAAAAACATTTTAGTAACATTGTATGATATTTCTATGAAGTTTATACTTTATAAAAATCACAGTACTAGTTTAATTTGCATTTAATTGGAGTAATTGGCCTACGAACTGTCAAAATTTGCGAACCAATTTTCTCACCAGAAGGGAGCCCTGCCCCAGCAGGTCCTGGTAGGCCAAAATCCCCGCCCTAATGGGGGTGTATGCTATCCGACGACTTGGCTTGGTTTTCGATAAAATTTTACGCAGCACATGAGTAGCTAACGTGATGTGATGACTTGACAAGTGTATTAAACAATAAGATAATATATTATTGACATGTTTAAGATAAATTGAAGTCTCATATTAACATGTTTTATGTGTACATAGATATTGTATCATAGAGTATGACTTTGATAGTTTAAAGTGTTATATACGTGTGATATGTATGTGGTGTGTTTAAACTCACGTATGTGGTTAGTTAGCAAGTTAAGTTACAACCACGTTGTTAAGTTGAACTTAAGGAAGAAGTTTAACGATTAGAACGTAATGGTTATGACATCGTATGCATAATGTAATGTGTAGGACATTGAGGAATTGAATTCTAACTAGATTTGTAGCTTGCGCATGAGGCAAGTATTCTATCCCTAACTTATTATTTTTAAACAAGTTCTTACTCATAGTCTTTAAATTGAGCAAACTTTATAACTTCAAAGTTATTCGTGAGCAAGTTCGATACTTATAATTCTATGTCAATCAAGTTCTTGTTCTTACTATTCAAGTTTAAGATTCCATATGAAATATTATAACCCTTTTTAAATATTACTTCAGTTATACAATATTTATTAAATTGTATACTCTTGAGATTTATTATTCAAATTGAATATCATTTATTGTTGAACCTTATAAGACTAGCAAACCCTTATTGATTCGACTAGTCCATAGTTGATGAGCGTTCTAAATTCTAGAACTATTATTGAGCTTATCCAAACCAAACTTCCTTTGGTGCGGACTCTGATGTCAAATTGAGATGACCAACCCTATAAAGGAAATTTATAATGCTTTAGCGTTAAGATATTTTGCACAGTATGGTACTAAGGGCTGATTCTCCTAAGTACGAGAAGTAAAGTCCATAGCCTTATGACTGTTAAAGGTTTAAAGTATAAACACTTTACAACCTAGGACATAGTTCAAGGTCTTCTGACCCTCAAAAGTTCTTTTGATTCTTGTTATTCATTCTTGATTCAAAAGCCGAGTTTCTTATTTTATAAGTCTTTAATTCACTCGAATGTTATTATATTATTGTTATATTGTTATACTTGTGGGCAATCATGCTTACCATTGCATAATAATAACATTGCAGTTAAGAACGAAAGGTCCAAAGAGTCTTCTACTTGTAAAGGCAAGCTCAACAAGTAATGAGGACTTGTTGTTTATTTGATACGTTTATGTTTAAGACTTATGTTAAAATTGTGTAAGACTTATTATTTGTTTATATTTTCGCACAGACATTTAAGGTTAGTATGACCTGGAATTGTATTTATATTCAGATGTTGTAACCCTATAAGGGGAGTATTTATTTCTATCTATTTAATTGCTTTCATTTATTATGGGTAGATAGACACATGATATTTGTACAGTGAACACCAAATCCCGTGAAAATTGAAGTACCCGGATTTGGGGTGTCACAAACACATAAGTGTATTAGGTTAGAGTTGGTAAAAATAAAATCATAACACCACATGCCCTCCTTTTCTCTCTCCCATGTGCCGCCCCTCTTCCTTATCTTGTTCAAAATTTTGTTTCTTTTATTGCAATATTTGCTTAATCAAATGTCCAAAAAGTCCTTTAATAATTGGGCTAAAGATTTCATTCTTTTGGGCTTCCTAAAAAATTTCTTGGGCCTTGAAATTAGCATAGTCTAGCACTTTTAATTTCATCCTACCCTAATCATTTAATTAAGGTTTCTATTCCACTCATTTGTCATTTAAATCTTACTCATGTACATTTAATTCTATAACCCAATTAGATTTGCTTTAATTAAGTTATAAAATTAACTAATTGAGATGTATAAAATAAATCTCTTAGGGTTAGTATATATTTTAAATACTATTATCCTCCCATACCATAACCCTTAAGATATTCAATTCACATACCTAATATATAATAATTAGGTTACAATTGTTTTCTTTTATTTGTTTATTATATAATAAACAAATATCTACACTCACATAAATTCATATTCATTTACTCACATATTCATACAAAATAATTTAATATGTTGAGACATGTTCCACAAATCTCTTAGATTAGGTCACTAGTATATAATTAAAATACTAGGACCACTAAATAAAGATAACCATTTAGGTTATTTAATTCCAATACCTAATTTATAACATTAGGCTATAAAGCTTTCTTTAATTCTCTTTATATAAAGAATAAATATATATACATATTTATAATATATGTATTTACTTAACCTCACACATGTCCCACATAAGTCCTAATGTATTTATCCTTGTCATCATACATATCCATAACTCTATACTCAGCACAGATCGAGTCTCCAACATTGTTCAATATAGTAAGCTGAGTGGTTTCCCACAAATAACCAACAATCTAGTTTTTCGTCTCGTCTACACTGTTTTTCACAGAGAGTTAGATCGGTTGCTAGTTCGTGTTAACATTTGCTCTATAAAAGAATTGTTTAGCCCAGATACTATACATCAACCATTAAAGAGTAGGATTGTACCACAATTTAAACTTAACTTCTTATTCTTTTCAAAATTTCCATCCTTCTCGTTTAATTTCTTTACATTGCTTAAAAATTCAGATTAAACCATATAGGTTCTTTAAAAATTTTAATTAATCCTCAAATTCTCATCTAGGTTTTATTCTTTAACCTTTATTTTAATCACTCCAGAGCTTATAAATTTTAGGGTTGTCAAATTCTTCCCCACTTATAAGGATTCCGTCCTCGGAATCACTATTGTGACGCCCCCAAAATAGGTCCACACAATCCATTTTAAGTTGCCAAATATATGGTACAGAATCCAAATACAAACTTCGTATTCCAACTATTACTCTGTCGTGCAAAATCAGACCATACATAAAGTGTGAGTTTCAATACAAATATTGTGTCGTATATGACACGAAAATATTCACTCTCAAATTAAGTCCTCATTACAATTATTGTCACACTATTTTATAGAATAGTGAGGACTACTATAGTAACCATCTTGGACCATTACTCCACTCCCCGACTAGTCCCAGCTACACTCTCGCTTCCTGGGAAGAACAATAGAACCAAAAAAAACAGGGTGAGCTCAATTAGCCCAATAAAGAGTATTATGACTAAGATAATGTAGAACAAATTATCATTAGTCCTCGACAGGGAAAAATCTGATAGAATACAATAGACAACAAGTTTTAGATCAACAACTACAACGAAAATAGCAATCCATTAGAAAAGTCAAGTAGTGCATGATGTCTACTATTTTTATGATTTAAAAGTCCATCATCAATATTTTATTCCTGTAACACCAATCAATTAATTATTTCCAATCAACTAGTTATCTATGCACTACAAGCCAAAGATAATCGTTTGTATCACCAGTGGTCATGATCATGCCAAATACCTGTCCATCTTTGCAATACGGGCCAAAGATAATCATCGATCAATAGTTCATCTTTGTACTACGGGTCAAAGATAACTTTCACCAAAATTTAAGTTTTAGGATTAAGACAATGACAAAAAGAATGAATCCAGTGAGATCAAGGATAAATATTAGATATTCATAATTCAATTTATCAAGAGTTCAAGAATGTCCAAATTATCAACATGAAGATCAAAACATGTATCCAATTTCAAGAATAAGATTTATAAAAGATAACTTGGACAAAGAAAAAAAAATTAAATTCTGTTGTGAATAGTACCGTATAAATAGTACCGTATGAATAGTACCCCGACATGAAAAGATTAAAATTTAACAAGAAAGTTTAGACTAATAGTCTAGTGAAATGATATTAGATGAAGCAAAAACCTTAAGCAATTCCTAATCATTTCAGGAATTATAGAAGCAATACTTACTATAGTAAGTTTAGATTTAGGAATATGAAATGAAATAATATACGAAATTGCAAATGAATTTTCACCCGTCATGCGGTAATCCGCGTAGACAGATCATTTCCACAAATTTAATAAAGAATGAATACGAAGGGTTATTCACCAGGCTTGTAGTAATACGCGTAGACAAGGTTATTCCCACATATTAATAAAGAATGAATACAAAGGGTTATTCACTAGGCATGTGGTAATCCACATAGATAGGTTATTCCCAAACCTTAATAAGGAATATAATAACAACCCTTACGAGTATTGAAAGAAGATAACATCCTTTACCTTAGTAGGACATTGGATACTGCAATAGTGTAGTACCAGAATACTCTTCTTCTTTCTGTCTTATTCTCTCTATAATTTCACTCTCAATAGCTTTAGTGAATTGGTGTGACAGAAGGAAGAAATGATCTTCTATGTATAGAAGAATTCTAGCTTGGCCCTTGCAATGTGAAGAGGCAAGTGGCTTGACGCCTGTAATGTGAAAAGATAAGTGGTTTGACTATTGTAATGTTAAAAGGAAAGTGGTTTGACGCCTGTAATGTGAAAAGGTAAGTGGTTTGACAGCCTGTAATGTGAAAAGGCAAGTGGATTGACGTCTAGTAAAGCCAAGTACTATTGGAGAAAGTGACTCTTAGATGATAACCTATGGGTCCAAAACTTATAAAATGCCACATGTCACCATTATTTCCTTCGATTGTCGGTAACTTCTTCTAATGGTTATGATACTCATCACATAATTAATAAACGCTTTTTAATCCTTCAAAAATTATTCACAATTAATATTATAGATTCACAATATGGACAACCAGATCGTTCCCAGGATAAAGGGGGCTTTCCGATAAGGATTTCTCCTTATTGGAGCGCAATTAGATAACCTAACCCCTTTTCTTGACAGAACTTTCTAGACATTGCCGATAATGCTAATCAATATTATCATTTCAATAATATGAGTTACTATGTCGTGATAATTATTGATTTACTAATATAAAATATTGTGCAGATGGTACTGTTACAATTATTGAATCAATAATATAAGATACTATACAGCAACTACTGTGGCAATTATTGAATATTGAGTGGCTTTTTACGTAAGAATCAATAATCAGAGATACTGTGCAATATTATGTGCTACTGTGCAACAACGCGTATTACTGTACTTTTATCACTTGGTATTTCAACAGTTTAACGGTACGAGTTTTGTCGTTAAAAAGGTAATTTCTATCGCTTTCTATATCCGACAGTTATTTTGTTGTGGGGTCCACCAATGATTGTGCTGTCGTACGAGTATTCTCCAATAAAAAACAATATTTCCAGACCAAACGAATATTCCCTGACATAACGAATATTTTATGACAACTTGCTTACTTTGTAAAATTTGTACATATCACCCATAACTATAGCATTTATTAAATTATCACCTTACTATTTAGAATAATAATTAGAGAAAATTAAATCTTTATTCATAAAAAGTTGGGGTCTTACAACCTCTTCTCCTTATGAAATTTCATCCTCGAAATTGATGTACGTACTTGGTATTTTGAAGAGGTGAGGATAACTTACTTTCATTTCAGATTCTAACTCCCAAGTCATTTCCCCAATATCATGATTTCTCCATAAAACTTTGACTTGAGGTATAACCTTTGAGCATAGAATATATTCCTTCTTATCCAAGATCTTGACAAGTACCTCCTCATACGTTAAATCTTCAGCTATCTCATCTGGTTCTAATTCAATAATGTGGTTTAGGTCTTTCACATATTTATGTAGCATAGATATGTGAAAAACGTTATGAACACGAGACATGCTTGGTGGTAAGGCGAGTCTATAAGACACAGTTCCTACTCGATCAAGGATTTTAAATGGACCAATAAATCGTGGGTTGAGCTTTTCTCTCTTTTTGAATCTCGTAACTCCTTTCCATGGAGCAACACATAACAATACATGGTCTCCGACATTGAATTCCACGTCCCTTCGATGAAGATAAGCATAACTCTTTTGTCGATCTTGTGCTGTTTTTATACATTGTCGAATCATTTGAATCTTTTCCACAGTCATGCATACCAACTCCGGTCCCAATAATTTTGCCTCACCCACCTCATCTCAGCATACTGGAGAACGACACTTTCGTCCATATAACGCCTCGAATGGAGCCATGCCTATACTTGCTTGATAACTGTTGTTGTATGAGAATTCCACCAATGGTAAGTACTTGTCCCAACTTCCTTTGAAGTCTAGAACATAGAGTCTCAATAGATCTTCAAGAGTTTGAATAGTCTTTTTTGATTGCCCGTCCATTTGAGGATGATATACAAAACTGAATTGTAAATCAGTGCCCATAGCTTTCTGCAAGCTGACCCAAAATCGTGAAGTGAATTTTAGGTCTCGATCAGAAACTATGGATACCGACATATCATGCAGTCTTACAATCTCATTTATGTATATATGAAAAAGACATTCAAGTGAATAAGTCTCTCGTATAGGCAAGAAATAAGCAGACTTGGTTAATCTATCGACAATAACCCAAATTGCATCTATGCCTTGAGAAACCTTGGGAAGACCCATAACAAAATCCATGTTAAAGTGTTCCCACTTCCATTCTGGAATTTCAAGTGGTTGTAATGGACCTTTTGGCACTTTATGCTCTGCCTTGACACGTTGACATGTTAAACACCTTGAGATAAACTCTGCGATCTCTCTCTTTATGTTGCTCCACCAAAATATATGTCGAAGATCAAGATACATATTGGTACTTCCAATATGGATTGCAAACAGTGTGTTGTGTGCCTCCATGATGATTTTATAATTCAAATCAAACTCATTAGGAACACAAAGTCTGGAGTTGACTCGAACTATTCCTTCTTCGTCAATTTTTGCTTCTGGAATAGCACCTTTGTGACACCCCCAAATTCGGGTACTTCGTTTCCACATGATTTGGTGTTCACTTTCTATCTATAACATACCTTTACCCAATATATCTCAAAATGAATTACAACCTTAATTCAAAATAATAAAATCTCCCTTAAAACAAGAGTTACAACCTTCTCAAAACTCAATCCCAGGGTTACTCTAACCTTGACATAAACAATAAAGTGTGGTATAAAAACATGACCTAATATTATTACAATCATTTCAAAATAATTAAATAAATCTTCACTTGTTCATCTTTCCCTTGCCTTTACTCGTAGACAGGGCATCAACGTTATCAACTTTTACTGCAATTGTTATTTAATGCAAGAGTGAGCAAACAACAGCTCACTTGAGTTTAACAATAATAAATACATGAAAGAATATCTTTACAAAGATCTGAATAACTTAGCTTACTTCAACAATAAAGAATTGAATAATAATTCTCTATTAATATCAAAATTCGAATATACAACTTATCTGAGGGTCATAAGACCTTTGAACTCTTTTTGTCCTAGGTTATAAATATTTTTATTTAAACCTTTAACAGTCAATAAGACTATGGACCTCAACTCGTACTTAGGGGGATCAGTCATTTGTACCATGTATTGTGCACAAACATCTTATCCCTATGCATACTAACCTCCCCTAATAATTAGGGTTGTTCAACTCAACAATTTGAATTCAAGTCCGCACCAGAGAAAGTTTGGTTTGGATAAGCTTACAATGGTAATTTAGAATTCACGTTCATCAACTAATGATTAGTTGAATCGACTTTCAATAATTCATAAATAAAAGAATTATGAATTAACATATGCTTTAGAAGTAAACTTAAAGCATTTAAAATAATAAACTGGATCTTACTTGAACAATAAGTCAAGATCTCTTCGGTTAAGTAAATAATTGTCCAGTACAGAAATGAAAAGGACATTCTCAACAATGAAAATATTAACATCAAAGAACTTGCGTAGAAATAGCGAGTTTAGGGTTTAGAAGACTTGCCTTAAGCACAAGCTACTTAACACAATTCATGTACTATAATTCTTCCTACACATATATATTAAGTCATAAAAACCTAAATTAGTTATCACATAACTAATTCACATAAGTGGTTAACCCTCATGGTTAACTCACTCTAATTAAATAAATAATCAACTATCACATAATTAATTACATCACACACATACTCACATAATTAAATTAATTATATATTTTAGCTAAATTATAATTAAACAATTATAATTTAAACACTTAATCTAATTACAATTACTCAATTATAATTACCTCTTAAATTATCAAAATTTCATAATTAATAGTTAATTAAACTATATCATGCATTATAATTACATAATTTACAATTAATCATGTATTTATCAATTATAATTTATAATAATCATGCATTTATTAAATTATAATTACATAAATTATAATTTAAATTAACATCTAATTGATTACAATAAATCAACTTCTATACATTATAATTTCACAGAATTATAATTTAAATTAAACATTTACTCTTAATTATAATTAATCAAATTATAATTAAGTAACTTATTTTACAATTAAACAATTATATCTTATAATTTAAATACTATATTAAGTTTTCAAAACTTTCTTTTTCTCGAATTATGAAATTATCAACTTCATGTTAACACATGTTATAGCAGCTAGATACATGCTCATTATCTTAGCAATAATGTAATGGAAACATAAAAACACACTGCACACTTGATTAAAACTCACTGCCACTGCACTGTGCACGGAGTAGCTGCGCAGTCAGCTGCCTTAAAATCGGTGCAGCTGCGCAGGGAAGGAATCTGGGATCGGCCAGTGGCGCAGCTGCTCTGCTCCTGGCCTTGCTGCTGGCGCAGCTGCGCAGCAGCTCGGCCAGACGCAGACAACCACGACTCTCTATTTAACCGAACAACCCAAACAAGCCAACAACGCCAAAAATACAGTACTATAGACACTTTAAATCATATATACGCTGTAATACATATATCTAACATGCTTCCAAAACATAAACTCATTTAAACAACGAGAATCAAGAGTTTTAAAAATCCAATTTGGCCATTTTCATGAAAACTCATATTTTCATAAAACGATTCTCTATAATAAAATTTTCTTACCAATTCAACTTATAAAACATGCATTATATTTGAAATTGAAGATATTATCACAACAATTCTAAATAGGCGTATTAACACACAATCAAATCATAACTTTTACTCTAAAATTGGCCAATAACATATAAAATCATAAGAACATCAATTTCTCCATTAAAATATGTTCTGACAAAAATTTGATTTCTGAAAATCCTTGATCATGACATACAATTCATATAATAACCATTATAAACACAATTTATATATGTACATCATATTTGTATAACTTTCATGCTAAATCATATACACAGAGAACTCATATTCATGAATATTATAAAGAAAACACATAGAAATATAAAGAAATTGAAATAATACCCTTTTTACTTAGATGATTGAAGAAGAAGATGATAGTGATTCCCTTCAAGCTTCTCAAGCTTTATCTTTTCTTTCTCTTCCTCTTCTCTTTATCTTCTTCTCTGTTATTTTTTTTTGCTCTCTCTCTCTTTCTTTTCTTAGTTTCTCTAACTGACTAACTCTAAACTAACGTAACTTAGTGTATATACAATATACATATAACACATATAATTATAGAATATGTAACTCCTAATATAATTACATATACTAATTACTAATTAAAACATAGGTTACAAAAATTTTGAATTTAAATATCCACAAGGCTTGTTTGGCCAAAACAGAATTATTTTTAAAAACAGTTTATTAGCTAAGGCCTTGTTTGGAAAATAGATTTAAAATCCTTTTTCTTTATTTTAACAAATCATTTTAACACATACCTTAATGTCATATTTTAATCAATTAAAATCTAACATCAATTAATCACATAAACTTGTCACAGAATTATAATTACTCGTTAATTATAATTCATGTAACACTTCATCACATAATTCATCTAATTCAATTATCTCAATTAAATTAGAACTATAATATAAAATTAAATTTAATTAATATATAACACTTAATTAAATCACTCTATAAATCGCATAATTTATTTATTTAACTCAATAAATAAATCACATAAAATATTTATTTAACTCAATAAATATTTCAAATTATTATATAAAATCACAATCGTTACAACCTTCTTGTACTTTCTTCTTCATACTAATCAGCTTCGAGTCTGTAGCTTGAGCAGCTTTAACTTTATCAATTAAAGCTTGTTCTACAAGTATATTTGCCATCTTCACGTGGGTCCCTAGAGTCTTTAACTTTATTTTCATCCTTTGTAAGTCATCAAAATGGTCCTTTGTGTTGACAACATCACACTCGTTCCCGCATATGATCTTCTACTCAACGCGTCAGCTACCACGTTCGTTTTTCCAGGATGGTATTGGATGGTATGATCGTAATCTTTCAATAGATCAAGCCAACGTCGTTGCCCCATGTTGAGTTTCTTTTGAGTGAAGAAATATTTAAGGCTCTTATGATCTGTATAGATCTCCACTTTCTCCCTATACAGGTAGTGTCTCCAGATCTTTAGCTTGAAAACGACTGCTGCCAACTCTAGATCATGAGTAGGATAATTATTCTCATATTCTTTGAGTTTTCGTGAGGCATAGGCTATGACTTTCCCATGTTGTATGAGAACACATCCAAAACCTTTGCCTAAAGCATCGCTGTAGATGACAAATCCCTCCGAACCTGATGGTATTGTCAGAACAGGTACTGAAATGAATCTACTCTTGAGTTCTTGCAAGCTCTTCTCACATTTCTCGTTTCATCTAAATTTTGTATCTTTTTGAATCAACTGAGTTAATGGAGTGGCAATTCGAGAAAATCCTTCCACGAATCTCCGATAATAAGCAGCTAAGCCCAAAAAGCTACGTATTTCGGTTACTGGCTTAGGTTGCTCCCAACTTTGTATTGCTTCAATCTTCGCTGGGTCAAATGATATTCGATATTTCAATACCCATGCCCAAGGAATGCTACTTCCTCAAGTCAGAACTCGTATTTCTTCAACTTGGCATATAGTTTGTTTTCACGAAGCTTTTGGAGTATCAGCCTCAATTGTTGCTCATGATCTTCACGGGGTTTGGAGTAAATGAGGATGTCATCAATAAAGACAACCACAAAATGATCCAAATATTCCTTGAATATCTAGTTCATCATATCCATAAAGGCAGCAGGAGCATTAGTCAATCCAAAAGACATGACTAAGAATTTATAATGCCCGTATCGAGTTCTGATGGCAGTCTTTGGAATGTCATCAGTTTTAATCTTTAACTGATGATATCAAAAATGAAGATCAATCTTTGAGAAGAATTTAGCACCTTGCAACTGGTCAAACAAGTCATCAATGCGAGGTAACAGATACCTATTTTTGATGGTGACATAGTTCGACTCTCGATAGTCAATACAAAGTCGCATACTCCCGTCCTTCTTCTTTACGAATAACACAGAAGCACCCAAAGGCGATGTACTAGGACGAATAAAGCCGATGTCTAACAACTCCTGTAGTTGGAGCATTAAATCCTGAAATTCAATAGGAGCCATTTGTATGGGGTTTTGGAAATGGTTTTTGTATCGGGTTCAAGGTCAATAAAAAATTCAACTTCACGTTATGGGGGTAGGCCAGGAAGTTCCTTGGGAAATACATCAGGGAATTTGTTAACAACAAAACTATCATTCAAATCTGACGTATTTTTGTTTAAATCGGTGACATGGGCTAAGAAAGCTTGACATCCATTTTTCAATAAACGAATGACTTTAGAGTTGAAATGACAGTGATTGATTTTAGTGGTTTGGTTACTTGAATTCGCATAACAGGTTGGTTAGGAATATGAAAGCCAATGACCTTAAGAAAATAATCAATTTTAGCATGATGAGTGGTTAACCAGTCGATTCCTAAAATCACATCAAATGCAAGTATTTTCAAAGAGATGAGATCAACAGGTAATGTGAGAGTACCAATTTGAATCAAATAAGATTTGTAAACTCAAGATGTAACGAAGGTTTCTCCCAACGGAGTTTCAATAGATAAGTCAAAGTCTAATTTCTCAGGGGTCAAGTTCAAACGTTGAGCACAAGCAGGTGAAATAAAAGAGTGGGTAAAACCGATATATAATAAGGTATAGACTTCGCAAGAGTTTATAATTAGTTTACCCGTGATAACTTCGTTCAGGTTCCTCATTTTTTGGGAAGTCACGACAAAAGCTCTCCCCTGAACCACCGACTTTGACTTGTCTGGGACAGCCTTTGGTGTTACCATCCCAGCTGGACTTGACTTCGCTATAGGGCACACTCAAGCTATATGACCTTCCTTTCCGCAATTGTAACACACTTTGGGTTGCCGTGTATAATTTGGATTGATGTGTCCCTCTTGTCCGCTTATGTAACATACGACCGGTAGTCGTTTCCCTCCCCTAAAAACGAGTGCTGGTGATGGTTCCGCTGCCGATGTCTTTCCATTGTCATTGTTAAATCTCATCTTTTTGAAATTTTCACCCAACTCACTTCTTCTATTATCTTGGCCATGATTACCACTGTGACAACCCAAAAATTTATAAGATCTTGAGTGATTAAAATAAAGGTTAAAGAATAAAACTTAGATGGGAATTTGAGGATTTACTTAAAATTTTTAAGTAAAACCTATATGGTTTACTATTTAAAAGAGAATAGAGAAAATATGGGTTACAAAATTTCAAAAACCCTAGAAATAGAGTTATATGTATTTGAAGGAATGTCAAGGATGAGGTATTACGATACCAATAAATTTGATGCGAACTGAATAATATAAGAAATTTTATAATGATACATGTGAAAATTTTATTAAGGAAATAAAATTTTACATGAAGGGCTGCTATAATTTTAAAAGCAGATGAGTATATGTATAGACATATATATATATATATATATATATATATATATATATATATATATATATATATATATACACTTAGTGATGTGTTATATATATGTAGCAAGAGGAATGATAAAGATAAATACAGTATGAGATTTGTAGGACATGTCTCAAAGTTGTAAATTATTTGGTATGAATATTTTGTGATGGTTATATTTTTTTATTATATAAACAAATAAAAGAAACTAATGTGACCTAATTATATATTACGAATGAGAAATTGAATAACCTAAGTGTTATGGTATGGGAGAATAATAGTATTTAAAATATATACTTACCCTAAGAGATTTATTTTATACATCTCAATTAATTAATTTTATAACCTAAGTAAAGCAAGTTTAATTGGGTTATGAAATTAAAGATACATGAGTGATGATTTAAATTACAAATGTGTATAATGGAAACCCTAACTAAATGATTAGGGTAGGATAAAAATTAAAAGTATTGGACTATGTTAAATTACATGGCCCAAGGAATTATTAGGTAGCCCAATAAGAATTTATTTAGTAACCCAAAATAATGGGATATGTGCTAGCAGAATAACTATGGTTAGGAACTATCCATATTTAAGTTAAATGTAGGAAAAGTGTTAGTATATAAGGGTGGACCCCACTAGTAATGATGGGTGATGATTGTTAAGAAATTTCTAGGAAATTTTCTTGAAGTAGCAAAAGACTATTTTACCCTAACAGAAAATTATTGATAACTTTTGTGTCAAAAGAAGAAAATTGCTAGGAAGTTTCCTAATAATAGGGGAATGACAAATTTATCCCAAGAGAAATTTATTAATGACCATGGCATCTTTGAAAGAAATTTCTAGGAAATTTTCTAATTATAGTAAAACGACAATTTTGTCCTTAAAGAAAATTGATTATGATCATTATGTCCTATGAGGAAATTTTTAGGAAATTTTCTTTAGATGAACTAAAGACCATTTTTCCCTTTCCTAGTGATGGTTAAAGACTACTTTGCCCTTGGTATTAATTTTCTATACTAACTTAACAAAACAAAAGAAAAAAAGAAAAGAAAGAAAGAAAAAGAAAGAAAGAGAGAAGCTAGCAATTTTCTCTCATTCTCTCACCCCACCCGAACATAGAAGAGGAAAGGAGAGAGAGAGGGCAGCCATGGATGAGGGGAGAAAGAAGAGGAAAAAGAGGAAAGAAGAACACCCACACAAAGATTCAAAAGTTCTCTAACTTAAAACATAGTTAGATCTAAATATATTTTCTTGTGGTTGTTTGAAAATTAAATCGTGAGTTCATGATCTTAAACCTTATAACATTAGATCTACATGTTTTATAATGTTTCATATTTAGATCTTACCATTTTAAGTGTTGAAAAGCTTGGAAATCAAAAGAAAACCAAAACAGTTTTCTTGCTCAAAAATCTTAAAAAATCAGTCCACTTTGAGGCATTACTATTTTAAATCTACAAATTATTTTTGTGATGCGTCAAAGAGGTGAGTTAGATACATGAGTTATCTGATGAACCCAAGTAGTAGCACTCAAAAATGTTAAACGAATCAACCGTAGTATCATTTTTCGTAAAACACTCCCTGCGACAAAAATCTAGAAAAATCAAATGAGTTTTCTGGCCATTTTTGATGAAAGCTGTTTCGGCCACTTTTGATGTTCTAAAAATTCTGGCCTGTTGTGGTATTATACTACATCAAGTTAACTAGTCCTGTCTAGAGATGGGGATTTTTGGATGTCTAGAAAGGGAGATATGAATTTTACAAGAAAGTGTGATTTCAAAAGTAAACTGTAATAACTCAATGAGTTCAACTCAGAAAAATGTGAAATATTTATATGAGGCTGTGTTGGATAATATTTAGCTACCGTATGAATTTCAAAATTTTTGGACAAAAGGATAATTTATGATAAATGTTGCTATTTTGGACTGTTTTAGCCTATTTAAAAATAGCAAACAAATTTGAAATATTACAAGAAAATTATTTTACAACTAAAATATTATATACTGATATTCTCCAAAATATAAAAAAATAATAAATTTGTTTGGTATTTTTCATATCTATAAATGAGTTAAGAATAAATGAGAAAATTAAGTTATATTGAGTTATAAAACTTGAAAATGTGATTTTAATAATTAACTGATCATTATATGTTATAATAAGACTTTATGAGGGTCTTTTGGTTATTTTTAATAAAATATTATATGAATGGCATATTATGTGTGTTAATAAAGTGAATAGTAAGAGATAAACAATTAAATTAAATTATTTATAAATAAATAAAATATTATTAAATAATTAATAATATTACTAAGTAATTGAAATATTATTAAAGGATTAATAATATTTATAAATGATTAAGATATTATTAAATGATTAATAATATTACTAAGTAGTTGAAATATTATTAAAGGATTAATAATATTTATAAATGATTAAAATATTAATAATATTAATAAGTGATTAAAATATTATTAAATGATTAATAATATTAATAAATGAATAAAATACTATTAAATGATTAATAATATTAGACGACAGTTTAAGATGAATGATAGAGAGGTTAAGAAGTTATAATAAGAGTATTAGGCATTCATAAGATTAAAAAGTAATTATAAACTGTTAAGTCAGAAATCGTCAAAACAAATTAAATCGACTAGAGTCGATCAACTTATGACGTAATAAGACGTGCAATGAGGTTTAAAGTAAATAAATCGAATGGATAATGAAGAGTCCTAGAAAGACTTGAACATATGATTGCGCATTGTGTCTCAAGATCTAAACAGAGAAAATAATGAAAGATAAATTAGAGCTAGCATAAATGACTAATAAACGTCGTTATCTAGCTAATTATAGTTGTATATGCACTTAATCGTGTAGGACAATGGAAGGACAAATTCTACTAATCACGCAAGGAACGCTTCGAGGCGAGTTCTTCAGTAACTTGCTCTTATGTGATAATATGTATTAAACCATGTTATGGTTGTTAATGTAATACGTGCTTTATATGAACTCGTTGATTATATGAATGTTATGTGACTAAATACAAAGCATGAAATATGTGAAGTATGTGTTAAATTTATAACATGAAGAATATATTGTGTTGTATAATAAGTATGAACAATATAGAGATGCATATCATGAAAGGTATGATGCATATAGAAATGCATGAAGCATGGGTAGATGCATTGACTAAATTTTTTGATGTATGAATATATGAAATTTGTATGCTCTGTGAAGCATTAAAGGTGTAGACTGTTGAACTAGCTGAGACATCGTGCTCATTCCTTGCAAAAATAAAATTTTTGCAGATATTAAAGAAATCATTGAAGATATCGGATTATAGAAGATGTATGTTGTGGAAAAGAGCATTCAACATAATTATTCTGACAATTCAACTAATTATTAGTAAGTTGGTAAATCCTTTAGTTATAAGAAACGATTTGTATATGTTACGAGAGAGTTGAAATTAGATGGTGAGTTATATTTACTCATAAATGTTGTAAAGGAAATGAATTAAGTTGTAATGAACTTGGCAAGATGTGTGGATAATCCAGGTCGCTGGATTAAGTATCCAGCTTGCTGGATTAGGCATTCGGTTTGCTGGATTTAGGTATTCGGCTTACTAGATTATAAAGAAGGACTTATAAAGTGAAAAATAAAGTATTAATTCACAAGTTATATGATAAAGCATTGGTACAGTCGTACTCTTTAATGCTTGATGTATAGTAGCTGCGCTAAACGATTCCTTCAGGGAGTGGAGGTATATACGAACCAGCAACCGATCTAACTTGCTGTGAAAAATAGTGTAGACGAGACGGAAACAAGTTTGTTGGTTGTTTGTGGAAAACCACTCAGCATACTGTATTGAACACTGTTAAAGACTCGATGTGTGTTAGGTTTAGACTTGTGAATATCAATTAAATTATAGATCATGAACGATCTACAAATGTAATAACCATTTGTAAAGGTTACAGATTTTGGAACAGAATGGAATAATGTATTAATTGGCATAAAAGCCAGGTTGTATTCATTTAGTTATGAATAAAGATGGTATTTATTAAGATGTTTGTAGCACCGTAGCGTACCAGTTCTGAGGTTCTAGAGACCCGAATTTGGGGGCGTCACAACCACCGAAGTGGTTACCATTTATGGTATGATAATTTCTTCCACGCTGGTTATCATTGTTTCGATGACTGTTGTCATCGGTACGACTATTATCATGTTGTCGGTTGTTGTCTTTTGGTTGGACCGTGTCATTATCTCGTTCCAATAATTGAGCTCTATTCACAACATCTGAATACAAACAAAACGAATTTCAGGTTTCAAACCTCTCAAAAACATTCGTCTCATTCGTTCCTCATTATCCACCAAATGGGATGCAAACAGGGATAACTCTGCAAACTTGGCCTCGTATTGTGATACAGTCATATTTTTATGCTCCAGTTTGATGAATTCCACCTCCATCATATGACGAATACTTTATGAAAAGTACTTGTCGTTGAACAATTCTTGAAACTTCTCCTAAGACATCTTAAGTGCGGAAAGCTGAGTACGTTTCACAGATTCCCACTAGTAATCTTCCTCTCCACGCAACATAAAGGTGGCGAAGGGAACCTTTTGCTCCTCTGTGTATCCTAGAACATCAAATATTTTGGTGATCTTCTTAATCCAAGCTTCTACCTTGAGTGGCTCTGGCTTTTTCAAAAACTCTGGTGGTCCCAACTCCTTGAATTGCTTAGGAGTGACCAGCCGTGAGTTATTATTGTTTCCACCTGCATCTTGAACAAGAGTCTCTCGTTTGATTTTGTATGAATTGTAGAAAACTCTAAACACCCCATCGTTCATCGTTTGGTCAGTGGTGTTGTTTACATGAGAATTATTGCCTTCCTGATGTACATTATCCTGGTTATTGATTCGTGGTGTCTCAGTAGTCTCATATGCTCCATTGCTTATCTCCCGATTTTCAGATGACATTCTCAAATACTGCCATAAAACAAGGGTTAATTAAAGAAATTGACATGTCACATATTATTCATATATTCCGACCGACTAATTAAATAACAAATAAGCTTAGGTAGGGCACACTAGGGAATGTTTAACTCGTCTCTCCCTTCCTAGTTCTAGCCTCATATCTCTGCCACAGATCTTATCCCTATGCTCTGATACCAATTTTGAAGCCCCCTAAAATAGGTCCACACAACTCATTTTGAGTCCCCAAATACATGGTACAGAATCTAAATACAAACTTCTTATTCCAACTATTACTCTGTCGTGCAAAATACGACCACATATAAACTGTGAATTTCAATACAAATATTGTGTCGTATATGACACGAATTAAATATCCACCCTCAAATTAAGTCCTCATTACAATTATTGTCACACTATTTTATAGAATAGTGTAACGACCCCAAAATTCATATAGTACAACTCTCGACATCGGTCGTTAACAATACATCCTTATTCAGACTTTACATCATTAATCAATGATACAATCAAATACGAAATATTTAAAACTTTGATATTATTCATTCTTTATTATCCCTGAATCTCAACCTTTATCATTACATAACTTTGATTCAACCTTATTTCATGAATCGTTTTGTCAGCGTTATTATAAACTAAAACTTACAACCACGTTCAATAACCCTTATACATCGGGTAAAATTTAAACTTTACAACTCAACATCTGTTAATCATCATACATTATTAAATACATTATCTGAAACCTTAAACAGGGTCCAAAATAATAACAATTCAGCCAAAGTATATAAATCTTCATGCATTACATCTGATTCATTTCTTTCAAGTAGCACATAGCGTTACCTTGAATCCTTAACCTGCAAAAATGATTATTTGCAAGAATGAGCTCGACAGCTCAGCAAGATCTAACAGCTTTCATGCATCACATAGCACATAAATACATGCTCAATATACATCTCATAATAATTAAAGTAACACGGCATACATGCTTTACTTCACATAACAAATATAAAGATTGAGTTCCTTACTCAATCAACATTCCTTAATCAATCAATGTAGTCATAAATTGACTTTAACATTTCATGCTTACAACATATATACAACATATCATGCTCTTTGCAAAACAATTTAAAAACAGTTCATCTTCAAGTTCACGTAGAAAATAAGAACTGAAAGACTTGCCTTGATCGTTGTTTACCAATAACAGTTTAACAGCTTATAGATATATGTGCTTCACGTGCCCTACACAATTATATAATCATGCACATCAATTATTAGTCACATAGCAAAGCATATTAATTGTAATGTAAACTATCCTTCCTATTATCAATACACAATGTTCAATTTGATTGTGTTAACTATCGACTTATATTTTACTATATTTTTTTTTTGTAATATTCAAAATTCATTCAAGTGTTTAAGTCCTGCTAGGATTACCTATTGGTTTTATATTAACCACATTTCATATATAATAATGTTCATTACATTATAATCGGAACACTATTTAAGTGTATTACCACATTACACGGCGTTTCGACGTTTATACGTCACACGCCTAACTCGACTCTTTTGCATGTGCTTTGCATGCTCCTATATTTGGTTACATTACTCTATAATGTTTCATTCTTATTGAAAACATAATGTTAAACAAGGTCATACACACTCGTTACGGCGTTGCGACTCTTGCACGTCCGTACGTCAAACTTGCCTATTCGAACGCCCAAACGACACGCATTTGCGCACGTTAGCACGCCCATACGAATTGTCTAATACTTAAGAATTAATGCTAAGTATCATTATAATATATACTAGTCATGTTATGGATGTTATAACATCATTTTACATGGTCGGGAGCATTACATGTGAATACGTGCATGCCCGACGCCCCCCGATTGCCTCCAAAAACACATCAGTCCCAAAATGACCATTGTCACCCTAGCTAACGACCTCAAATTAAAACACTTAAAGAACAAAAGTTGTAGGTCTACTCGTGCTCATTTTAGATCATCTTGAATCGCCTCAATCGGAGTTTGTATGAAAACGTTATGGCTGTTTTACCACAGGAGGTCAAAATAGTCACGGACTGACTTTTCTCCCAGCGCAGCTGCACCCCAAACAGCCTTGGGGGCAGCGCAGCTTCACCCCTGACAGCCTGTTACGTAATTTATTTCTCCAGTTTGTTGTTCTGGCGAATTTTCTAACCTTTTCCTCCTTCCAATCTTCATAAATCAAGCTATACACATCCGATTGAGTCCGTTTTCGACTCTATGGATTCGTGAAACATTGAACTACTCATCTATATGATAATTATAAAACTTCAAAAACATTAACAATTCCTTTTAAGGGCTACAATTCAGTGTTCATGCTAATTTTTCATGTTTCATACATATTTAGCGAATTCAATCACTACGAATTCGTTTTACATACGTTTTGACTCGTTCAACTTGAGTTGTTTTTGTTTTTTCGAGTACTATCATAATACATCATCAATTTCAGATTTTCATCAAGAATATATCATCAATTTTAGTCTCTAAGAAGACCAAAAATATATATATTTCAACCAAAAGGACTTGATCACTGTAGAATAACTTTTAGATGATATAGAACGGATTAAACATAACCATTAACATATATAACTAATTTCTTAACAAATTAAACATAAAAATCCAATTTCTCAACGAAAACTCAAGAGAATGAAAAAAAAAGATTAATACCTTTTAATTCTTCTAAACCTTGTCTAGATGAATTGAAAAACCTTGTTTTTTTTTATTTTTCTAGCATCTCTTCTTCTCCAATTTCACAAAGAAGTTCTATTCTCTCTCATTCTCTCATCTGTTTTGCTAAACCACGTAAAATAAACTGATGGCTTAACTTGGGTGTTACAAAGGCAAAAGGTCACAAGGCCACGTTTGGCTAAACCCTTAATCTCCTTTTTAATTTATTCTAATAATTCTCCTTATCATATGGTATATCTTCTTTTCTCTAAATGTCACACTTTAACTATGTTGCTAAATTATTAAGCTAACTACATTAAATAATTATACAATTACAACATGTATAACTATTATTTCATACATTACGAAATTATATACATAACCCTCAACATAAACTAACCCTTTCCATTAAAATAATTAATATCTATTCCCTTTATTTTAATTAACTCACATGAATTATATAATTATAATATATAATTATTTAATTCCTTTCCTCGCATAAATTGTCTCAATACAATTTATTTAATCCATACATCTAATCACTACTTAAATATTAATCAATTTATTTAATACCATCATACTTAAATAAATTATTCCATAATAATTTCTATTGAATATTTATTTTATTCATTAATCCCAACACCAATATTTATTTATAATTATATTGGTTCATCTCATTCTCATACTCATTTACATTCACTTGGCTAAATACAATATATTAAGCCATTACATAAACGTATTACTCTTACATGTAATATATTACCTTCATATTTTATTAAAATAATTATATTTATATTAATTCACTATTTTAATTAAGTGAATACTCACATTATTTATGAAATTTAATTCATAATAATTTCACTGCCAACAAGGAATAATAACCAAATTATATTATTTCATAATATAATCTTTAACTTAATTAAATTAACTAATAATATTCAGTTAATTTCCTTTTCGTAATAGCTTTATTTAATTTCTTCAATAGTTAAATTAACTATTAAACCTCATCATCCCAATATATGAATATATATATATATATATATATATATATATATATATTTACTTACACGCAAAATATGTCATAATAAGAACTTTATTCATTAAATTCTTATTTTAACAATTTCTGAAAATCCGGGTTGTCACATCCTTCCCTCCTTATAAGGATTCCGTCCTCGGAATCATCACAACCCTACCTTACTCAGGTTTCCATCAAATCTCTTTAAAAACATTTATCGTTGAATAACTTCAATACATTACCTTAATATAGGTTATACATATATATGCTACTACTTTTCGTTCTTCAACAAATTCTAGGTTTTATTTCATAACCTTAATTAACTCAATTATGTTTTGAGTATTATATATTCTCTAACTCACTCATTTTCTTTCTAAGAATCATTACCATATACTTTACTCGTTGAAGACATATACTTCATAATTTACTATCTTATAAGTATTCGGGTTATCACATTCACCCCTTCTTTTAAGAATTTCGTCCTCGAAATTTTAATTATCTTCATCCATTCAATCTATCAAAGTAGATTTTATGTTAATCTTATTCACTAACTTGTTGTATTCTACAACTATTTCTTTCTAAGGAATATCATTTTTGCCACCTTCACCTTCAGAATAATAAGAATCTTCCACAATTGCTCAATAATTGGGAAGCGATATGAATAACAAGAATTTAAAAGATTTCAATTCATGCTGAGGGGTCATAAGACCTTGAACTCTTCTCTAGGTTTAATAGTGCATCACCATTGTAAACCATCTTAAACAGAATGTTTAGCAATCACACAGACTGAAAACACTCTCTGCAAGTACTCTAGGTGATCAGCCTATCGTACCCCTACGTCGTGCACAACGTATTACATCTTAACATCGTAACAACTATATGAGTTACTTTCAGAACTATTGTCTCCGATAACATGTCCCTTTTTACAGGGTTGTTCACCTCAGATTCTTAACATTCGAATCCACACCAAAACAATTTGGTTTGGTATAGTTTGACAAAGAACGCTTGAATTTCATGAACATCTTTCAATATTCGTCTAGCTGAATCAAGTAGCATAGACTTCTAGCAATAACTCGGACATCAATCGAGATATATAAATATATATATCTTTAACCAACTCAAAATATATTTTTTTTCAATTAAAGAAACTAAAAGTAAATAAATCCCCTCCTTTTTTTATAGTTTAAGAAAACTAAAAATAAATGAATCTTTTCATAATATCCTGATACCGTACCGTAATAATGGTACGTTGAGGATTTCGTCATTACATGACGTTGTCATACTACATCATACCATAGTGGGCTGACAATCATACGATCACATCCAACACTAGGTTTAACTGCATTTATAACTTCCTCGATTATTGTCTGCACACCATATCAAATGATGCATAGAACACATAAAATACATTTTGAAAATTTAAAATTATTTTTGTCTAGCTGAAGTAAGTAACATAGACATGTGAATAATAGCACTATTTTAAAAAATTCATTGGTTCCATCATTTGATCCAATGTTTTTCAAGAAAACATAAGTGCAACATCAGCACGAAGTCAATAAATTTAGAAAATCTAGCGAAGCTAGGAGAATTAGAATATAAAACTTTCTCCATCAATTAAATCTTTACTCCATCATTACTTAATCATTCTATCAACCTTAAACAACATCAATGCTTCCTACACTATAACCTTTCTATTCCCAGTATGGTTCATTAAACTTTCCACACTTTGGAAGTCAGGAACTTTCCATAATAATATGAGTTTAAGAACTTCCTAGTCAGACCATAGGCGTCCATTCGCTGAGGAGTTCCAAACATACCATATGATTATGAGTCATGAACTTACCATAAGCATGAGTTTCAAGAACTCGCACTTAACCTTAATAACATCTTACTAATCTTAATAATCTCTAACTATCAAATATACACATGAGAAAAGAATCACCTTTTCACCACATATACATTGATAGCGCGACACCAACATTCCAATGATTATCAATGTGATAAACTAAGTGCAAGCACAAAACCCTCGCCCATACAAAGGTTTGTACAACTCAGCCATCACATGATTCTTCAATTGAAATCCCACCTAACTTTATCTTGCTCATAACTTGCTCTTTACTCGATACGAATTTTTTGCATCTCATCATTTATAACTCCTCGTGAGTTAACCTCATACTATATCATGGTACATTCTCGGTATATCATCAAACTATAACTATTCAATCATTACTGACCATCTGTCTTTCAACTTTAAAAGATCACGTCATGACCTTATTCTATAATAATCTCCTATATGATTCTTTCTTATCTCATTATCATTTTTTTAAAACTTCTTATCTTTTCCTTTCATCATGTTATATCATGACTTCATTATGATTTTAATCTTATAGACTTCGTCTATTCATCGTTATTCGTCATCTTTATTATTGGAGTTAGGAAACTCCTGATTCTCATCTTCATATCTCTTCTAGATTCTTCTTTGAATCTTCTTGTTTATTTATTAACTCTTCTTTTAAGAATTTCTAACTTCGTTCATAAAGTTCAACATTTTATTCGAGTTTTATTCCTCGTTATTCTTACCTTCTTCTTATAATATTTCTAGGACTTAACTCATCCTATACTTCTACGTATGTGAAAGGAATCACCTTTTCGTTATACGTAACTTAACTTCTCATTCTCTAAGGTCATAGCCTAAGGTACTCTTACCTAAGGTGTATAACCTATCATCTCTGATACCAAAATTCATACAGTACAACTCTCGACATTGGTCGTTAACAATACATCCTTATTCAGACTTTACATCATTAATCAATGATACAATCAAATACGGAATATTTAAAACTTTGATATTATTCATTCTTTATTATCCCTGAATCTCAACCTTTATCATTACATAACTTTGATTCAACCTTATTTCATGAATCGTTTTGTCAGAGTTATTATAAACTAAAACTTACAACCACGTTCAATAACCCTTATACATCGGGTAAAATTTAAACTTTACAACTCAACATCTGTTAATCATCATACATTATTAAATACATTATCTGAAACCTTAAACAGGGTCCAAAATAATAACAATTCAGCCAAAGTATATAAATCTTCATGCATTACATCTGATTCATTTCTTTCAAGTAGCACATAGCGTTACCTTGAATCCATAACCTACAAAAGTGATTATTTGCAAGAATGAGCTCGATAGCTCAGCAAGATCTAACAGCTTTCATGCATCACATAGCACATAAATACATGCTCAATATACATCTCATAATAATTAAAGTAACACGGCATACATGCTTTACTTCACATAACAAATATAAAGATTGAGTTCCTTACTCAATCAACATTCCTTAATCAATCAATGTAGTCATAAATTGACTTTAACATTTCATGCTTACAACATATATACAACATATCATGCTCTTTGCAAAACAATTTAAAAACAGTTCATCTTCAAGTTCACGTAGAAAATAAGAACTGAAAGACTTGCCTTGATCGTTGTTTACCAATAACAGTTTAACAGCTTACAGATATATTTACTTCACGTGCCCTACGCAATTATAAAATCATACACATCAACTATTAGTCACATAGCAAAGCATATTAATTGTAATGTAAACTTTCCTTCCTATTATCAATACACAATGTTCAATTTGATTGTGTTAACTATCGACTTATTTTTCACTATATTTCTTTTTTGTAATATTCAAAATTCATTCAAGTGTTTAAGTCCTGTTAGGATTACCTATTGGTTTTATATTAACCACATTTCATATATAATAATGTTCATTACATTAGAATCGGAACACTATTTAAGTGTATTACCACATTACACGGCGTTTCGACGTTTATACGTCACACACCTAACTCGACTCTTTTGCATGTGCTTTGCATACTTCTATATTTGGTTACATTACTCTATAATGTTTCATTCTTATTGAAAACATAATGTTAAACAAGGTCATACACACTCGTTACGGCGTTGCGACGCTTGCACGTCCGTACGTCAAACTTGCCTATTCGAACGCCCAAACGACACGCATTTGCGCACGTTAGCACGCCCATACGAATTGTCTAATACTTAAGAATTAATGTTAAGTATCATTATAATATATACTAGTCATGTTATAGATGTTATAACATCATTTTACATGGTCGGGAGCATTACATGTGAATACATGCATGCCCGACGCCCCCCCGATTGCCTCCAAAAACACATCAGTCCCAAAAATGACCATTGTGACCCTAGCTAACGACCTCAAATTGAAAAAATTAAAGAATGAAAGTTGTAGGTCTACTCGTTCTAGTTTCAGATCATCTTGAATCGCCTCAATCGGAGTTTGTATGAAAACGTTATGGCTGTTTTACCACAGGAGGTCAAAATAGTCCCGGACTGACTTTTCTCTCGGCGCAGCTGCTCCCCAAACAGCCTTGGGGGCAACGCAACTGCACCCCTGACAGCCTATTACGTAATTTGTTTCTCCAGTTTGTTGTTCTGGCAAATTTTCTAACCTTTTCCTCCTTCCAATCTTCATAAATCAAGCTATACACATCCGATTGAGTCCGTTTTCGACTCTATGGATTCGTGAAACATTGAACTACTCATCTATATGATAATTATAAAACTTCAAAAACATTAACAATTCCTTTTAAGGGCTACAATTCAGTGTTCATGCTAATTTTTCATGTTTCACACATATTTAGCGAATTCAATCACTACGAATTCGTTTTACATACGTTTTGACTCGTTCAACTTGAGTTGTTTTTGTTTTTTCGAGTACTATCATAATACATCATCAATTTCAGATTTTCATCAAGAATATATCATCAATTTTAGTCTCTAAGTAGACCAAAAACATATATTTTTCAACCAAAACTCTCAACTTCACCTTTCAACACATTCTTACGGACTTGATTACTATAGAATAACTTTTAGCATGATATAGAACGGATTAAACATAACCATTAACATATATAACTAATTTCTTAACAAATTAAACATAAAAATCCAATTTCTCAACGAAAACTCAAGAGAATGAAAAAAAAGAAGATTAATACCTTTTGATTCTTCTAAACCTTGTCTAGATGAATTGAAAAACCTTATTTTTTTTTTATTTTTCTAGCATCTCTTCTTCTCCAATTTCACAGAGAAGTTCTATTCTCTCTCATTCTCTCATTTGTTTTGCTAAACCACGTAAAATAAACTGATGGCTTAACTTAGGTGTTACAAAGGCAAAAGGTCACAAGGCCACGTTTGGCTAAACCCTTAATCTCCTTTTTAATTTATTCTAATAATTCTCCTTATCATATGGTATATCTTCTTTTCTCTAAATGTCACACTTTAACTATGTTGCTAAATTATTAAGCTAACTACATTAAATAATTATACAATTACAACATGTATAACTATTACTTCATACATTACGAAATTATATACATAACCCTCAACTTAAAATAACCCTTTCCATTAAAATAATTAATATCTATTCCCTTTATTTTAATTAACTCACATGAATTATATAATTATAATATATAATTATTTAATTTCTTTCCTCGCATAAATTGTCTTAATATAATTTATTTAATCCATACATCTAATCACTACTTAAATATTAATCAATTTATTTAATACCATCATACTTAAATAAATTATTCCATAATAATTTCTATTGAATATTTATTTTATTCATTAATCCCAACACCAATATTTATTTATAATTATATTGGTTCATCTCATTCTCATACTCATTTACATTCACTTGGCTAAATATAATATATTAAGCCATTACATAAACGTATTACTCTTACATGTAATATATTACCTTCATATTTTATTAAAATAATTATATTTGTATTAATTCACTATTTTAATTAAGTGAATACTCACATTATTTATGAGATTTAATTCATAATAATTCCACTGCCAACAAGGAATAATAACCAAATTATATTATTTCATAATATAATCTTTAACTTAATTAAATTAACTAATAATATTCAGTTAATTTCCTTTTCGTAATAGCTTTATTTAATTTCTTCAATAGTTAAATTAACTATTAAACCTCATCATCCCAATATATGAATATATATATATATATATATATATATTTACTTACACGCAAAACATGTCATAATAAGAACTTTATTCATTAAATTCTTATTTTAACAATTTCTGAAAATCCGGGTTGTCACATTTTTCCCTCCTTATAAGGATTCCGTCCTCGGAATCATCAAAACCCTACCTTACTCAGGTTTCCATCAAATCTCTTTAAAAACATTTATCGTTGAATAACTTCAACACATTACCTTAATATAGGTTATACATATATATTCTACTACTTTTCGTTTTTCAACAAATTCTAGATTTTATTTCATAACCTTAATTAACTCAATTATGTTTTGAGTATTATATATTCTCTAACTCGCTCGTTTCCTTTCTAAGAATCATTACCATATACTTTACTCGTCGAAGATATATACTTCATAATTTACTATCTTATAAGTATTCGGGTTATCACAAATAGTGAGGACTACTATAGTAACCATCTTGGATCATTACTCTACTCCCCGACTAGTCCCAACTACACTCTCGCTTCCTGAGAAGAACAATGGATCCAAAAGGAAAAGGGTGAGCTCACTTAGCCCAGTAAAGAATATTATGACTAAGATAATGTAGAACAAATTATCCTTAGTCCTCAACAGGAAAAAACCTGATAGAATACAATAGATAACAAGTTTTAGATCAACAACTGCAGTGAAAATAGCAATCCATTAGATATGTCAAGTTGAGCAAGATGTCTACTATCTTCTATGATTTAATAGTCTATCATCAATATTTTATCTCTGTAACACCAATCAATTAATTATTTCCAATCAACGAGTTATCTATGCACTACGGGCCAAAGATAATCGTTTGTATCACTAGTGGTCATAATCTTGCCAAACACCTTTCCATCATTGCACTACGGGCCAAAGATATTCATCACTCAGCAGTTCATCTTTGCAGTACGGGCCAAAGATAACTTTCACCTACTATTTAAGTATGAGGATTAAGACAATGATAAAAATAATGAATCTAGTGAGATCATAAATCATATCATATTATGATTTTATGATCTTCTTATCTCTTCTCTTAAATCATATCATATTATGATTTTATCTAAGTTTTTCATCTTTATTACTGGAGTCAGGTAACTCCAGATTCTTATCTTTATAACTTTTCAAGGTTCTTCTTTAAATCTTATTTATCTTTTCCTTTACTTAATAATGAATTTCCCAAATTCATCTCTTTGAACTTAAACTCTATTAGAGTTTATTTCTTATCTTTATCTCTGCGATTATAGCCTAGGGTACCCCTACCAAAGGTTTATAACCTATAGCTCTGATACCAAATGTAACCCCTCCCCCAAATCCGGCTCCTTAGAACCTCGGACCTGGTGCGTCACGATACATCATCTTCTTACATATTCTTTAATTAACGCGGAATATATAAATATACATTGTTTATTTCAAAGGATTCTACAACATTACCCAAGGTCTACAACCTTAACTTAATGCATACCTTCAGTAACTTAAAAGGTTTACAATATCATTTACATCAGATAATTTAATAGTTTTAAATGTATAATAATCCACTTTTGGAATTTTCCTTTTCATCTGTCTTTCTTCGAGCCTTCGTCTTAATCTGAAATTTGTTATCATGATATAGCAAGGGTGAGCAACTATTTTGCTCTGCAAGTTTAAATACAATGACGATATATCATGATTGAAAGAAATAATAAACTTTTGAATTTTCAACAATATAATAATTGTGAAAGAGCATGAATCACAATTTTAATAATTGAATGACTAAATTAATAATGTTTCGTGGTCAATAATGACCATGAACAAATTTAACTAAATCTTATGGTAATGAAGGTGATCAGCCTTTCATACCTGATGAACATATGCAACATGCACTAAGTGCGAATCAATAATCATAGATGTGGAATAATCAACAATAATTATCCACTAACATGCTTGAAAGATAATAACTCGAGTTTGAGTTAGGGAACTTGCCTTGGTCATTGACTACTACTACGCAATTTAATTTAACTTCTTTCGTAAGACCTATCAGTTATAAGATTGATCTTTTAATTAACATAACATCCTTCACTTATCACACCACTATTCTATAATAATTTATCTAACATGTAATCACTTAATCAACCATTTTATACTACGATAAATCTTTAGTAATATTATCATCCTTTGTTAATATTTCAATTACTAAACCATATATATTAAGACTTAACACTTAGTCTTTCATTTTATAAATTCTTATTTATAATCCAGTAAGCCGAATACTAATACAGTAATCTGGATTATCCAAACGTATCAATCCAGCAACCTGGATAGACTAATCCAGCAACCTGGATTCAAACTGACCTCCAATCCAGCAACCTGGATTCAAACTGACTTACAATCCAACAACTTGGATTCAACTGATCTACAATTTAGCAACCTCGATTCACTAATTCAATAAACCAAATACACTAATCCAGCAACCCGGATAGTCCAAATCAGCAACCTGGATTAACCAAAACAGCAAGCTAGATTCACTAATTCAGCAAGCTATTTCCTTTTTTAATGTATTAAATTTCCAATTCATCATACTATTTAACATAGTCTATTGAATGTAAAATCAATAACTTAACTCCTCTTTTAAACTCTCATCTAATAATATTAATTATTTAATAATATTCAAATCACTTACTAATATTATTAATCATTAAATAATATTTTAAATCAATAATTTAATAATACTTTAATTTAAATGTTATCAATCACTTAATAATATCTTTATCTAATATTATTAATCTCTTAATAATATTTTAATCATTTATTAAACCAATAAATAATTTATTTAAATTGTTTAATCTTTACTAATTAATTTATTTAATAACCATAAAAGGCTATCGATATAATATCTCATCCATAATGACCAAATCACCCTTCAAAAACCTGCATATAGCATATCTAGGGTTCTCAAGCCAAAAAATTCTATTTTCCTAATTTTCAACATTACAAAATATATTTTATTTATTTATTCATAACTAAATTATTTTTATGAAAAATACCAAATCAGTTCCAAAAAAATTTCTTTTTCTGGACTTTGACAGAATATGTCTCCTTTATGAACATATATTTTTACTATAATTTTTGAAAATCATTTACTATATTTAAATAGTCAAAAACAACCAAATCTTGCTACATTTATCATAAATAGAAACTTTGTCCGAAAATTTTGAAATTTACAGTTCCTGATATATATATATATATATATATATATATATATACTTTCAGTAATAATATCATAATTTTTGGAGTTACCCATAAAGAGTTATTGGAGTTTATTTTTAAGGTAGTCATTTCCCGTAAAATTCATATCTCTAATTCTATACATCCAAAAATTCCCATTTTTGGACTGGATCTAGATAACTTATCATTTTATCACCCCCAAAGTTTTCCAGAATTTTTAAAGTAAATAAAAGTTGCGAAAATGCCCCTGGACCTAGGGGACTTTTTTCGTGTTTAGTCTCCTTCTTTTGCCGGTAGGACTGTTCCGACCAAAACAGCCACCACGGCTTGAAAAATTAACATTTTTTAGTGCTACCACTTGGATTTTCTAGTTAACTTACATATATAGCACCCCTCTTTGACGGATTATAAAAAGAACGTGTAGTTTTAAACTGTAGATTTTTAAAGAATATATATAAAAGTTAGGGTTTTCTAATTTTTAAGAAACTAGTTTTCATTTTTCTTTCTTTTGATCCAACGTTTGGCAGTCAAAAGGGATAGATCTACACATAAAAGACTTTTTAACATGAAAATCTAAAGTTTTGAAGTTTGGAATCATAGATCCAAGTTTTGATTAAAAGTAATCAAAAATAAAATACATAAAATAGTTACGATTTATACCTTTGCTTGTGATCTTCTCTCTTCTTCTTCCTATGTTTGCTTATGGTGCTTTGATGGCTTACAAAACTCTCTCTCTTTTCCCTCTAAGGGGCTGCCGAAAATGGCCTTTCTATTTTCTCTCTCTCTATTTGGTTTGGCTAGCTTTTGAGGAAATAGAAAAGAAATGAAGTAGAAATTGGTTTTTATTAAAGAGAGGTGTAATTATTATTGATAAATATGTATAGATATACAATAGGTATATCTATGATACATCTCCCTACTTAATCTCTCTCTTACTCATTATTTTCTTTTGCTTTACTTGCACTCTTGGTTAAATGTGTTGGTAGACACAAGAAATGGACACATAAGTGTATTAGGTGAGAGTTGGTAAAAATGAAATCTTAACACCACATGCCCTCCTTTTCTCTCTCCCATGTGCTGCCCCCTCCTCCTTATCTTGTTCCAAAATCAAATGTCCAGAAAGTCCTTTAATAATTGGGCTAAAAATTTCATTCTTTTGGGCTTCCTAAATAATTTCTTGGGCCATGGAATTAGCATAGTCCAACAATTTTAATTTCATCCTACCCTAATCATTTAATTGGGGTTTAATTCATTCCACTCATTTGTAATTTAAATCCTTACTCATGTACATTTAATTCTATAACCCAATTACATTTGCTTTAATTAAGTTATAAAATTAACTAATTGAGATGTATAAAATAAAACTCTTAGGGTTAGTATATATTTTAAATACTATTATTCTCTCATACCATAACCCTTAAGTTATTCAATTCTTATACCTAATATATAATAATTAGGTTACAATATTTTTCTTTTATTTTTTTTATTATATAATAAACAAATATCTACACTTAAAATTCATATTCATTTACTCACAAATTCATTCAAAATAATTTAATATGTTGAGACATGTTCCACAAATCTCTTAGATTAGGTCACAGTATATAATTAAAATATTAGGACCACTAAATAAAGATAACCTTTTAGGTTATTTAATTTCAATACCTAATTTATAACATTAGGCTACAAAGCTTTCTTTAATTCTCTTTATATAAAGAATAAATATATATACTGTAATAACTGAGATCGTTATGTAATTTAATAATTATCAATAAATAAATTTATGTGAAACTTTTGTGTGAATTCTATTATTAGATGTGTATGTGTTATACATATGTAAGACCCCAAATTTTATAAATAAAGATTTAATTTTCTTTATATATTATTTTGAAATAGTAAGGGGTTGATTTAATTAATGTAGTAAGTTGTGGGTAAAATGCGCAAATATTTTAAAATGTGCAAGTGGTTATGAAATATTCATTGTTGTCGGGGAATATTCGTTTGGTCGTAGAATATTCTTGTTGTCGGAGAATATTTGTACGACGGCGCAGCCATTTGTGGGTCCCATGACAGAATAACTGTCGGATATAGAAAGCGACAGAAAGAACTTTTTTATAAAATAACGGCGTAGTTGTTACCGTCAGTACTGTTGAAATACCCGGTGATTAAAATACAGTAATACGCGGTGTTGCACAGTATCACACGGTATTGCACAGTATTTCGAATTATTGATTCTTACGTAAGAAGACACTTACTCAATTATTGTTACAGTAATTACTGTTCAATATTTTATATTATTGCCTCAATAATTGCTACGTTGATATTTTATATGATTGATTCAATAATTGCTACCGTTGATATTTTGTATTATTGATTCAATAATTGTCACTGCACAGTATTTCACATTATCAAATCAATAATTCATATTATTTGAATAATATTATTAGATAGCATTATCGACAATGCCTAAGGAAGTACTGTCTAAGAGGGGTTATTTAATTACCTGGTTGTCAATATTGTAGTTCTGTAATATTATTTGTGAATAATTAATTATTGATTTATATGATAAGGAAATATTTATTTTGTGGATATAAAAAAAAGGAATTAGTGCTGAAGTGTTTTTATCAGTATTTTGGTGTGGAAAAATCATCCGTTTATGGATTTCAGCTATTTTCGGTTGGGATTTTTGAAAAACTTTCTTTTACAAAATTGTAGAGAATTAAATTTCCCATGGAAAGGACATATAATTTATATTTTTCTGATAAAGAGCTATTTATTATGAATTATTGAAGTTTTGAAAATAAATATTTTTTAAAATAAAATGGTGGGCCCCACTTTTGTCATTTGCTTGTTGAATGTTGACTTTTTTCAAAATCTCACGAGTTGTGCTGGGAGAAGCCGCCGGGCGTAAAAGTCTACTTTGGCATCCTAAGCTTTTTTTATAAATCGGGTGCTTAGTTAGAAATAAAAATCACACCAGAATTAGAAAATTTTCTCTCTATAATATCGAGCATATTTCTTGTGAGTATTTAGATACTTTGAGTATTGATAACAGTGCAAGTTTTCGTCCATATAATATCCGATATTCCAGTCAAAACTACTCTCCGGTTAAGGTAAAGGATGTTATTTTTTTTCGTAAACGATGTTATTCTTTTCAATATCATTATACCAAAATATTGTCATGGATTTTATTATGAAATTCTTACTTTTTCCGTCGGGGTTACTATTCACGTGTACGACACTATTCACGTATACGGCACTATTCACAAAAAAATTAAATTTTCTTCTATTTGTTCAAGTTGCTTGTTAAGGTTCCAATCTTTGATTGGATCCAAGTTTTGAGCTTTATTCTTAAATTTTGCTTCACGAATTATTATTATGTAGTATTTTTGAACTTGGATAAATTAAAATGCGAATCCTTAATCTTTGTCTTTTATCTCACTGGATTCGTTATTTATATTATTTTTCATCATTCTCAGTCCTAAATGGTGATATAACTGAATATCTTTGGACTGTAGAGCAAAGATGAATGATTACCTGATGAATATATTTGGCCGTAGTGCAAAGATGACAGGTGTTGAGATGAACATGACCACTGGTGATACAAATGAATATCTTTGGCCTGTAGTGCAAAGATGAATATTTGATTCGAGATGTATATTTATTGATGTTACAAGGATAAAATATTAATGATGGACTTTTAAATCATAGAAGATAGTAGACTTCATTCTCTACTTAACTCTTCTAATGAATTGTTATTTCCGCTGCGAATATTGATCTAAAATTTGTTGTCCATAATATTTTATCTGAATTGTTGAAGACTAACGATAATTTATTTTCAATTATCTTAGTCATAATATTCTTTACTGGGCTAGTTGAGCTCACCCTTTTTATCTATTGTCCTCTTCAGAAAATGAGAATGTCGCAGGAACTAGTCGGGGGACAGAGTGATGGTCCGAGTTAGAACAGTAGTAGTTGTAAGACCCCAAATTTTATGGATAAGATTTAATTTTCTTTATATATTATTTTGAAATAGTAAGGTGTTGATTTGATAAATGTGATAAGTTATGGGTGAAATGTGCAAAGTTTACAAAGTAAGCAAGTGGTTATAAAATATTCGTTCTGTCGGGAAATATTCATTTGGTCGAGGAATATTCTTTTTGTCGGAGAATATTCGTACGACGGCGCAGTCATTGGTGGACCCCACAACGGAATGAATGTCGGATATAGAAAGCGACAGAAATAACCTTTTTATATTATAATGGCAAAACTGTTACCGTTAGTACTGTTGAAATACCCGGTGGTTAAAATACAGTAATACGCGGTGTTACACGGTAGTGCACAGTATTGCACAGTATTTCGAATTATTGATTCTTACGTAGGAAGGCACTTACTCAATTATTGTTACAGTAATTACGGTTCAATATTTTATATTATTAATTCAATAATTGCATGATATTTTATTGGTTCAATATTTGCTACGTTGATATTTTATATCAATAAGTGCTACTTTGCTATTTTATATTATTGATTCAATAATTGTCATGCACATTATTTCAAATTATCAAATCAATAATTCATATTATTTGAATAATATTATTAGATAGTATTATTGGCAATGTCTAAGGAAGTTCTGTCTAGGAAAGGGGTTGATTAATTGCGCGCTAGTAAGGAGAAATCCTTATCGGAAGGCCCCCTTTTTCCTGGGAACGACCTAGTTGTCAATATTGTAGTTCTATAATATTATTTGTGAATAATCAATTTTTGATATATATGATAAGGAAATATTTATTCAATGTGGATTTAGACGGAGGAATTTTTTAACATGTGATTTTTGTTGAAAGTTGGTATTTTATTTTGTCCGTTAAAATAATTCATTCAAATATATTATTATAATATTACATTATAGTAGTATGATGTGATTATATAATAGTATGATTTTTATAAATTGAATGGTAACATTATTATAGTAAATTCATGGTATAAAAGTTAAACGAGGTGGAAGAGTGCAAATTGAATTTGAACTCTTATGATGCAAATAATGATGTCATCGGAGCGATGATGCAAATAATGATGTCATCGGAGCGATGAGGTAAGCAAGGATGTCATCGGAACGATGATGTAAGCAATGATGTCATAAATTATGGTAAAAAGACTATTTTACCCTTACTCTGCCGAGCCTATAAATAGAAGCTCATTTCTTCATTGTTTCTCACCAATTCACTAAAGCTATAGAGAGAGAAAGTATAGAGAGAATAAGAGATAAAGAAGAAGAGTATTCTGCTATTACGCTAGTGTTGTCCCCAAATTTTAAGGTAAGGGGTATTATTTCTTTCGTATTCATGAAGAGAGTTATTTTCTTTCAATACTCGCAAGGGTTGTTATTCCATTCCTTATTATTTTGTTGGAATAATCTGTTTGAGCGGACTACCGCCAGACGGGTGAATCTTCGTATTCAGTTGTTATTAAATTGTGAAAATAATCTGTTTGAACGGACTACCGCCAGACGGGTGAATAACCCTTCGTATTCGGTTGTTATTAAATTGTGAAAATAATCTGTTTAAGCGGACTACCGCCAAACGGGTGAAAATCCAATTGCAGTTTCGTATATTGTTTCATTTCAGATTCTTAACTCTAAACTTACTACGGTAAGTATTGCTTCTATAATTCCTAAAATGATCAGATATTACTTGAGTTTTGTGCTTCATCTAATATTATTTCACTGGAATATTGGTCTGAACTTTCTTGTGAAATTTTTATCTTTTCATGTCGAGTTACTATTCACGAGTTACAATTCACGAGGTATTATTCACGGTAAAAAAAATGTTTTTTCTTCTTCCAAATTATCTTTGATTGGATCCAGGTTTTGATCTTCATTCTTGAACTCTGGATAAATTCTTTAATATTTGGTTTGAACTTTCTTGTGAAATTTTTATCTTTTCATGTCGAGTTACTATTCACGAGTTACTATTCACAGGGTACTATTCACTGTAAAAAAAAAAAATTCTTCCAAATTATCTTTGATTGGATCCAGGTTTTGATCTTCATTCTTGAACTCTGGATAAATTCTATAATATTTGTCCTTTATCTCACTGGATCCGTTATTCGTATTATTTTTTCATCATCCTCAATTCTAAATGGTGATATAACTGAATATCTTTGGCCTGTAGTGCAAAGATGAAAAATTACGTGATGAATATCTTTGGCCTGTAGTGCAAAGATGAATGATTACCTGATGAATATCTTTGGCCGTAGTGAAAAGATGGACAGGTGTTGAGGTGAACATAACCAACTGATGATACAAATGAATATCTTTGGCCCGTAGTGCAAAGATGGATATTTGATTCGAGATGTATATTGATTGATGTTACAGGGATAAAATATTGATGATGGACTTTTTAAATCAAAGAAGATAGTAGACATTATTCTCTACTTAACTCTTCTAATGAATTATTATTTTCGCTGCGAATATTGATCTAAAACTTGTTGTCCATAATATTTTATCTGATTTATTGAAGGCTAACGATAATTCGTTTTTCATTATCTTAGTCATAATATTCTTTACTGGGCTAGTTGAGCTCACCCTTTTCTTCCATTGTTCTCTTCAGGAAATGAGAATATCGCGGGTACTAGTCGGGGAATGGAGTGATGGTCCGAGTTAGAGCTGTAGAAGTCCTCACTATTTGTTTTATTTAAAATAGTGTGATAATAAATATAATGAGGACTTAGTTTGAATATTAATATTTTCTACATGTCTGTATTGACACTCGCAGTTGTGTGGTCGTATTTTGCACGACCGTGTGATATGAAAGATTGTATTTGAATTTATTTGAGTGTATTTAACGACTCAAAATGGGTGGAGTATTGAACCTATTTTGGGGGCGTCACCGTTGGTATCAGAGCTTAGGGATATGATCTCTGGCGGAGATCTGGGAATAGAACTAGGAGGGGAGAGACGAGTAAAACCTTCGCTAGTGTGTCCAACCTAAGCTTAATTGTTATTTAATTGGTCGGTTGGAATATAGGGTTAATATGTGATATGTTAATTTGTTTGATTAACCCTTGTTTTGTGGCAGTATTTGAGAATGGCAGCTGAAAATTTAAACAACGAAGTGAATGAGACCGTTGAGACACCTTTAATCAACAACGAGGAGAACGTGCAACAGGAAGGCTATATTCCTCCTGCAAACAACCCTACCGAAAGAAATGATAAATGACGGGATGTTTAGAAGCTTTTTTCAGTTCATGCAAAACCAGACGAGGGAGACTCATGTTCATAATACAGGTGGAAATAACAACTCGCGGCTTGTCACTGCCAAGCAGTTTAAAGAGTTGGGACCACCATAGTTTTAGGGAAAGCCAGATCCAATCAAGGCGGAAAATTGGATTAAGCAAATTACCAAGATATTTGATGTCTTGGGAAGCACGGAGGAACAGAAGGTTCCATTTGCCACCTTTATGTTCCGAGGAGAGGCAGATTACTGGTGGGAATCTGTGAAGCGTACCCAGCCTGTCACACTCAAGATGTCTTGGGGGGGCATTCCAAAAACTGTTCAATGACAAGTACTTTCCAGAAAGTATTCGTCACATGAAAGAGGTAGAGTTTATCAGACTGGAACAGAACAACATGACTGTGTCCCAGTATGAGGCTAAATTCGCGGAGTTATCCCGGTTTGCACCTCATTTGGTGGAGAATGAGGAACGTATGACGCGGATGTTTCTGAGAGGTTTGAAACCCGAAATTCGTTAATACCTCATTTCTCATAAATTTTCTCTATATTCGGATGTAGTAAACAGGGCCCAGTTGTTAGAACGAGATAGTAATTATGTTCAACCAAGGGACAACAACCAAGGTCATACCGGTGGCAGCAGTCATCGGAACAATGATAACCAGCGGGGAGGAAAGTATCATGACAGAAGCGGTAATCACTCCGGTGGTAATCGTGGCCATGATAATAGGAAAAGTGAATCGGGAGGAGATTTCAAGAAGAGAAGGTGCAACAGTGAGAACGTGAAGACGTCGACATCAGCAGCAGCATCAACTGTTTCTAGGGGAGGAGAACGACCACCGGTCGTATGCTATAAATGCTGAAAAGAGGGACACATTAACCCAAACTGCCCACAACAATTCAAATCATGTTATAATTGTGGGAAAGAAGGACATATAGCTCGAGATTGTCCTGTAGCGAAACCAAGTCCAGCGGGGGTGGTGATTCCAAAGGCGGTTTCAGACAAGTCAAAGTCGGTGATTCCTGGAAGAGCGTTTGTCGTGACAGCCCAAAACACGAGGAACCCGCATGAGGTGATTACAGGGTAAGCTAATCATAAACTCTTGCGAAGTTTACACCTTGTTAGATACCGGTGCTACCCATTCATTTATTTCACCTGCTTGTGCTCAACTATTAAATTTGACACCTGAGAAGTTAGACTTTGACTTATCTGTTAAAACTCCGTTAGGGGAAACTTTTGTTACATCTACAATTTACAAATCTTGCTTGATTCAGATTGGTACCCTTACCTTACCTGTTGATCTTATATCTTTGAAAATACTTGCATTTGACGTGATTTTAGGAATTGACTGGTTAACCGCTTACCATGCCAAAATTGATTGTTTTCGTAAGGTTGTTAGTTTTTATATTCCTAACCAACCTGTTGTGCAAATTCAAACCACCAAACCACTAAAATCTGTCAATGTCATTTCAAGTCACAAAGCTATTCGTTTATTGAAAAACGGATGTCAAGCTTTCTTAGCTCATGTCACTGATCTAAACCAGAATACATCAGGTTTGAATGATATTTCTGTTGTTAATGAGTTTCCTGATGTATTTCCCGAAGAACTTCCCGGTCTACCCCCGGAACGTGAAGTTGAATTCTTTATTGACCTTGAACCCGGTACAAAACCCATTTCTAAAACCCCATATCGAATGGCCCCTATAGAACTTCAAAAGTTAATGGTCCAACTACAGGAGTTGTTAGACATCGGTTTTATACGTCCTAGTACATCTCCTTGGGGTGCTCCTATTTTATTCGTAAAGAAGAAAGACGGGAGTATGCGACTTTGTATTGACTATCGGGAGTTGAACCATGTCACCATCAAGAATAGGTATCCGTTACCTAGTATTGATGACCTATTTGTCCAGTTGCAAGGTGCACAATTCTTTTCAAAGATCGATCTTCGTTCTGGATATCATCAACTAAAAATTAAAACTGAGGATATTCCGAAAACTGCTTTCAGAACTCGATACGGGCATTTTGAATTCTTAGTCATGTCTTTTGGATTGACTAATGCTCCTGCTGCTTTTATGGATATGATGAACCGTGTATTCAAGGAATATTTGGATCAGTTTGTGGTTGTCTTTATTGATGACATCCTCATCTATTCCAAAAGCCGTGAAGATCATGAGCACCACTTGAAGCTGGTACTTCAAAGGCTTCGTGAAAATAAGCTATATGCCAAGCTGAAGAAATGCGAGTTCTGGCTTGAGGAGGTAGCATTCCTTGGGCACGTAGTATCAAAACGTGGAGTATCTGTGGACCCGGCTAAGATTGAAGCAATACAAAGTTGGGAGCAACCGAAGACGGTGACTGAAGTACGTAACTTTCTGGGCTTAGCTGGTTATTATCAGAGATTCGTGGAAGGATTTTCTCGAATCGCTACTCCATTAACTCAGCTAACTCGGAAAGATACAAAATTTGTATGGAACGAGGAATGCGAGAAGAGCTTTCAAGAGCTCAAAAGGAGACTTATTTTGGCACCTGTTCTGACGATACCATCTGGTTCGGATGGATTTGTCATTTATAGCGATGCTTCGGGCAAAGGGTTAGGATGTGTTCTCATGCAACATGGGAAAGTCATAGCCTATGCCTCGCGACAACTCAAGGAATATGAGAAAAATTATCCTACTCATGATCTAGAGTTGGCAGCAGTCATTTTTGCGTTGAAGATCAGGAGACACTACCTGTATGGGGAGAAAGTGGAGATCTATACGGATCATAAGAGCCTCAAGTATTTCTTCACCCAGAAGGAACTCAACATGCGGCAACGACGTTGGCTTGAGCTGTTAAAAGATTACGACCATACCATCCAATATCATCCTGGTAAAGCGAACGTGGTAGCTAACGCGTTGAATAGAAGATCATATGCGGGAACGAATGCGATACTTTCAAGGCCTATTTTGTGTGATTTACAAAAGTTGGAGATGGAGTTCAAGACTTCAGGGACCCATGCGATGATATCGAATATACGCATAGAACCAGCTTTGATTGATAAAGTTAAAGCTGCTCAAGCTACAGATCTAGAGCTGATGAATATGAGAAAAAAGGTGCAAGAAGGTGCTATTCCAGAAGCAAGGATTGATGAAGAAGGAATACTTCGAGTCAACTCCAGACTTTATGTTCCTGACGATTCTGATTTGAAGTATAGAATCATGATGGAGGCACACAACACACCGTTTGCAATCCATCCTGGGAGTACCAAAATGTATCATGATCTTCGACATACATTTTGGTGGAGCAATATGAAGAGAGAGATCGCGAAATTTATCTCGAGGTGCTTAACGTGTCAACATGTCAAGGCGGGGCATCAAGTGCCAAAGGGTCCCTTGCTACCACCTGAGATTCCAAAGTGGAAGTGGGAACACATTACCATGGATTTCGTTACGGGTCTTCCCAAGGTTTCTCAAGGCATAGATGCGATTTGGGTTATTATTGATAGATTAACTAAGTCTGCTCATTTCTTGCCGATACGAGAGACTTATTCCCTTGAACGTCTTGCTCGTATGTACGTGAATGAGATTGTGAGATTGCATGGTATACCAGTATCCATAGTTTCGGATCGTGACCCAAGATTCACTTCATGATTTTGGGTCAGCTTGCAGAAAGCTATGGGCACGGATTTACGATTCAGTTCGGCATATCATCCACAAACGGACGGGCAATCGGAAAGGACTATCCAAACTCTTGAAGATCTATTGAGACTCTATGGTCTAGACTTCAAAGGGAGTTGGAATAAGTACCTACCATGTGGAATTCTCTTACAACAACAGTTATCAGGCAAGTATATTCATGGCTCCATTCGAGGCGTTGTATGGACGAAAATGTCATTCTCCAGTATGCTGGGACGAGGTGGGTGAAGCAACATTGTTGGGACCGGAGTTAGTACGTATTACTACGAAAAAGATTCAAATGATCCGGCAACGTATACAAACTGCACAAGATCGACAAAAGAGTTATGCTGATCTTCATCGAAGGGACGTGGAGTTTAATGTCGGAGATCATATATTATTACGTGTTGCTCCATGGAAAGGAGTTACGAGATTCGAAAAGAGAGGAAAGCTCAACCCACGATTCATTGGTCCATTTGAAATCCTTGACCGAGTAGGAAATGTGGCCTATAGACTCGCCTTACCTCCAAGCATGTCTCGTGTTCATAATGTTTTTCACATATCTGTGCTTCGTAAATATGTGAAAGATCCAAACCGCATTATTGAGATAGAACCAGACGAGATAGCCGAAGATTTAACATACGAGGAGGTACCTGTTAAGATCTTGGATAGGAAGGAACATGTCTTACGCTCAAAGGTTATACCTCAAGTTAAAGTTTTGTGGAGGAACCATGATATCGAGGAAATGACTTGGGAGTTAGAATCGGAAATGAAAACGAGGTATCCTCACCTTTTCGACATACCAGGTACGTACGTCAATTTCGAGGACAAAATTTCATAAGGAGGGGAGGTTGTAAGACCCCAAATTTTATGAATAAGATTTAATTTTCTTTATATATTATTTTGAAATAGTAAGGTGTTGATTTGATAAATGTGATAAGTTATGGGTGAAATGTGCAAAGTTTACAAAGTAAGCAAGTGGTTATAAAATACTCGTTGTATCGGAAAATATTCGTTTGGTCGAGGAATATTCTTTTTGTCGGAGAATATTCGTACGACGGCGCAGTCATTGGTGGACCCCACAACAGAATTAATGTCGGATATAGAAAGCGACAGAAATAACCTTTTTATATTATAATGGCAAAACTGTTACCGTTAGTACTGTTGAAATACCCAATGGTTAAATTACAGTAATACGCGGTGTTACACGGTAGCGCACGGTGTTGCACAGTATTTCGAATTATTGATTCTTACGTAGGAAGGCACTTACTCAATTATTGTTACAGTAATTACTGTTCAATATTTTATATTATTGATTCAATAAGTGCATGATATTTTATTGGTTCAATATTTGCTACGTTGATATTTTATATCAATAAGTGCTACTTTGCTATTTATATTATTGATTCAATAATTGTCATTGCACATTATTTCAAATTATCAAATCAATAATTCATACTATTTGAATAATATTATTAGATAGTATTATTGGCAATGTCTAAGGAAGTTCTGTCTAGGAAAGGGGTTGATTAATTGCGCGCCAGTAAGGAGAAATCCTTATTGGAAGGCCCCCTTTTTCCTGGGAACGACCTGGTTGTCAATATTGTAGTTCTATAATATTATTTGTGAATAATTAATTTTTGATATATATGATAAGAAAATATTTATTCAATGTGGATTTAGACGGAGGAATTTTTTAACATGTGACTTTTGTTGAAAGTTGGTGTTTTATTTTGTCCGATAAAACAATTCATTCAAATATATTATTATAATATTACATTATAGTAGTATGATGTGATTATATAATAGTATGATTTTTATAAATTGAATGGTAACATTATTATAGTAAATTTATGGTATAAAAGTTAAACGAGGTGGAAGAGTGCAAATTAAATTTGAACTCTTATGATGCAAACAATGATGTCATCGGAGCGATGATGCAAACAATGATGTCATCGGAGCGATGAGGTAAGCAAGGATGTCATCGGAGCGATGATGTAAGCAATGATGTCATAAATTATGGCAAAAGACTATTTTACCCTTACTCTGCCGAGCCTATAAATAGAAGCTCATTTCTTCATTATTCCTCACCAATTCACTAAAGCTATAGAGAGAGAAAGTATAGAGAGAATGAGAGAGAAAGAAGAAGAGTATTCTGCTATTACGCTAGTGGAGTTCTCAAATTTTAAGGTAAGGGGTATTATTTCTTTCGTATTCATGAAGAGAGTTATTTTCTTTCAATACTCATAAGGGTTGTTATTCCATTCCTTATTATTTTGTTGGAATAATCTGTTTGAGCGGACTACCGCCAGACGGGTGAATCTTCGTATTCAGTTGTTATTAAATTGTGAAAATAATCTGTTTGAACGGACTACCGACAGACGAGTGAATAACCCTTCGTATTCGGTTGTTATTAAATTGTGAAAATAATCTGTCTGAGCGGATTACCGCCAAACGGGTGAAAATCCAATTGCAGTTTCGTATATTGTTTCATTTCAGATTCTTAACTCTAAACTTACTACGGTAAGTATTGCTTCTATAATTCCTGAAATGATCAGATATTACTTGAGTTTTCCGCTTCATCTAATATTATTTCACTGGAAAATTGGTCTTAACTTTCTTGTGAAATTTTTATCTTTTCATGTCGAGTTACTATTCACGAGTTACTATTCACGAGGTACTATTCACGGTAAAAAAAATATTTTTTTTTCTTCTTCCAAATTATCTTTGATTGGATCCAGGTTTTGATCTTCATTCTTGAACTCTGGATAAATTCTATAATATTTGTCCTTTATCTCACTGGATCCGTTATTCGTATTATTTTTTTATCATCCTCAGTTCTAAATGGTGATATAACTGAATATCTTTGGCCTGTAGTGCAAAGATGAAAAATTACGTGATGAATATCTTTGGCCTGTAGTGCAAAGATGAATGATTACCTGATGAATATCTTTGGCCGTAGTGAAAAGATGGACAGGTGTTGAGGTGAACATAACCAACTGATGATACAAATGAATATCTTTGGCCCGTAGTGCAAAGATGGATATTTGATTCGAGATGTATATTGATTGATGTTACAAGGATAAAATATTGATGATGGACTTTTTAAATCAAAGAAGATAGTAGACATCATTCTCTACTTAACTCTTCTAATGAATTATTATTTCCGCTACGAATATTGATCTAAAACTTGTTGTCCATAATATTTTATCTGATTTATTGAAGGCTAACGATAATTTGTTTTTCATTATCTTAGTCATAATATTTTTTACTTGGCTAGTTGAGCTCACCCTTTTCTTCCATTGTTCTCTTCAGGAAATGAGAATATCGCGGGTACTAGTCGGGGAATGGAGTGATGGTCCGAGTTAGAGCTGTAGAAGTCCTCACTATTTGTTTTACTTAAAATAGTGTGATAATAAATGTAATGAGGACTTAGTTTGAATATTAATATTTTCTACATGTCTGTATTGACACTCATAGTTGTGTAGTCGTATTTTGCACGACCGTGTGATATGAAAGATTGTATTTAAATTTATTTGAGTGTATTTGACGACTCAAAATAGGTGGAGTATTGAACCTATTTTGGGGGCGTCACAGTTGGTATCAGAGCTTAGGGATATGATCTCTGGCGGAGATCTGGCAATAGAACTAGGAGGTGGGAGACGAGTAAAACCTTCGCTAGTGTGTCCTACCTAAGCTTAATTGTTATTTAATTGGTCGGCTGGAATATAGGGTTAATATGTGATATGTTAATTTGTTTGATTAACCTTTGTTTTGTGGCAGTTTTTGAGAATGGCAGCTGAAAATTTAAACAATGGAGTGAATGAGACCGTTGAGACACCTTTAATCAACAACGAGGAGAACGTGCAACAGGAAGGCTATATTCCTCCTGCAAACAACCCTACCGAAAGAAATGATAAATGACGGGATGTTTAGAAGCTTTTTGCAGTTCATGCAAAACTAGACGAGGGAGACTCGTGTTTATAATACAGGTGGAAATAACAACTCGCGGCTTGTCACTGCCAAGCAGTTTAAAGAGTTGGGACCACCAGAGTTTCAGGGAAAGCCAGATCCAATCAAGGCGAAAAATTGGATTAAGCAAATTACCAAGATATTTGATGTCTTGGGATGCACGGAGGAACAGAAGGTTCCATTTGCCACCTTTATGTTCCGTGGAGAGGCAGATTACTGGTGGGAATCTGTGAAGCGTACCCAGCCTGCCGCACTCAAGCTGTCTTGGGGGGCGTTCCAGAAACTGTTCAATGACAAGTACTTTTCAGAATTTATTCGTCACATGAAAGAGGTAGAGTTTATCAGACTGGAACAGAACAACATGACTGTGTCCCAGTACTAGGCTAAATTCGCGGAGTTATCCCGGTTTGCACCTCATTTGGTGGAGAATGAGGAACGTATGACGCGGATGTTTCTGAGACTTTTGAAACCCGAAATTCATCAATACCTCATTTCTCATAAATTTTCTCTATATTCGAATGTAGTAAACAGGGCCCAGTTGTTAGAACGAGATAGTGATTATATTCAACCAAGGGACAACAACCAAGGTTATACCGGTGGCAGCAGTCATCGGAACAATGATAACCAGCGGGGAGGAAAGTATCATGACAGAAGCGGTAACCACTCCGGTGGTAATCGTGGCCATGATAATAGGAAAAGTGAATCGGGAGGAGATTTCAAGAAGAGAAGGTACAACAGTGAGAACGTGAAGACGTCGACATCAGCACCAGCATCAACTGTTTCTAGGGGAGGAGAACGACCACCGGTCGTATGCTATAAATGAGGGAAAGAGGGACACATCAGCCCAAACTGCCCACAACAATTCAAAGCATGTTATAACTGTGGAAAAGGGAGGACATATAGCTCGAGATTGTCCTGTAGCGAAACCAAGTCCAGCGGGGGTGGTGATTCCAAAGGCGGTTTCGGACAAGTCAAAGTCGGTGATTCCTTGAAGAGCATTTGTCGTGACAGCCCAAAACACGAGGAACCCGTATGAGGTGATTACGGGTAAGCTAATCATAAAATCTTCCGAAGTTTACACCTTGTTAGATACCGGTGCTACCCATTCATTTATTTCACCTGCTTGTGCTCAACGATTAAATTTGACACCTGAGAAGTTAGACTTTGACTTATCTGTTGAAACTCCGTTAGGGGAAACTTTTGTTACATCTACAGTTTAAAAATCTTGCTTGATTCAGATTGGTACCCTTACCTTACCTATTGATCTTATATCTTTGAAAATACTTGCATTTGACGTGATTTTAGGAATTGACTGGTTAACCGCTTACCATGCGAAAATTGATTGTTTTCGTAAGGTTGTTAGTTTTTTTATTCCTAACCAACCTGTTGTGCGAATTCAAACCATCAAACCACTAAAATCTGTCAATGTCATTTCAAGTCACAAAGCTATTTGTTTATTGAAAAACTGGATGTCAAGCTTTCTTAGCTCATGTCACTGATCTAAACCAGAATACATCAGGTTTGAATGATATTTCTGTTATTAATGAGTTTCCTGATGTATTTCCAGAAGAACTTCCCGGTCTACCCCCGGAACGTGAAGTTGAATTCTTTATTGACCTTGAACACGGTACAAAACCCATTTCTAAAACCCCATATCGAATGGCTCCTATAGAACTTCAGGAGTTAAAGGTCCAACTACAGGAGTTGTTAGACATCGGTTTTATACGTCCTAGTACATCTCCTTGGGGTGCTCCTGTTTTATTCGTAAAGAAGAAAGACGGGAGTATGCGACTTTGTATTAACTATCGGGAGTTGAACCATGTCACCATCAAGAATAGGTATCTGTTACCTCGTATTGATGGCCTGTTCGAGCAGTTGCAAGGTGCACAATTCTTTTCAAAGATCGATATTCGTTTTGGATATCATCAACTGAAGATTAAAACTAAGGATATTCCAAAGACTGCTTTCAGAACTCGATACGGGCATTATGAATTCTTAGTCATGTCTTTTGGATTGACTAATGCTCCTGCTGCTTTTATGGATATGATGAACCGTGTATTCAAGTAATATTTGGATCAGTTTGTGGTTGTCTTTATTGATGACATCCTCATCTATTCCAAAAGCCGTGAAGATCATGAGCACCACTTGAAGCTGGTACTTCAAAGGCTTCGTGAAAATAAGATATATGGTTCTGGCTTGAGGAGGTAGCATTCCTTGGGCACGTAGTATTAAAACGTGGAGTATCTGTGGACCCGGCGAAGATTGAAGCAATACAAAGTTGGGAGCAACCGAAGACGGTGACTAAAGTACGTAGCTTTCTGGGCTTAGCTGGTTATTATTGAAGATTCGTGGAAGGATTTTCTCGAATCGCTACTCCATTAACTCAGCTAACTCGGAAAGATACAAAATTTGTATGGAACGAGTAATGCGAGAAGAGCTTTCAAGAGCTCAAAAGGAGACTTATTTCGGCACGTGTTCAGACGATACCATCTGGTTCGGATGGATTTGTCATTTATAGCGATGCTTAAGGCAAAGGGTTAGGATGTGTTCTCATGCAACATGGGAAAGTCATAGCCTATGCCTCGCGACAACTCAAGGAATATGAGAGGAATTATCCTACTCATGATCTAGAGTTGGCAGCAGTCGTTTTCGCGTTGAAGATCTGGAGACACTACCTGTATGGGGAGAAAGTGGAGATCTATACGGATCATAAGAGCCTCAAGTATTTCTTCACCCAGAAGGAACTCAACATGCGGCAACGACGTTGGCTTGAGCTGTTAAAAGATTACGACCATACCATCCAATATCATCCTGGTAAAGCGAACGTGGTAGCTAACGCGTTGAATAGAAGATCATATGCGGGAACGAATGCGATACTTTCAAGGCCTATTTTGTGTGATTTACAAAAGTTGGAGATGGAGTTCAAGACTTCGGGGACCCATGCGATGATATCGAGTATACACATAGAACCAGCTTTGATTGATAAAGTTAAAGCTGCTCAAGCTACAGATCTAGAGCTGATGAATATGAGAAAAAAGGTGCAAGAAGGTGCTATTCCAGAAGCAAGGATTGATGAAGAAGGAATACTTCGAGTCAACTCCAGACTTTATGTTCCTGACGATTCTGATTTGAAGTATAGAATCATGATGGAGGCACACAACACACCGTTTGCAATCCATCCTGGGAGTACCAAAATGTATCGTGATCTTCGACATACATTTTGGTGGAGCAATATGAAGAGAGAGATCGCGGAATTTATCTCGAGGTGCTTAACGTGTCAAGGCGGAGCATTAAGTGCCAAAGGGTCCCTTGCAACCACTTGAGATTCCAAAGTGGAAGTGGGAACACATTACCATGGATTTCGTTACGGGTCTTCCCAAGGTTTCTCAAGGCATAGATGCGATTTGGGTTATTGTTGATAGATTAACTAAGTTTGCTCATTTCTTGCCGATACGAGAGACTTATTCCCTTGAACGTCTTGCTCGTATGTACGTGAATGAGATTGTGAGATTGCATGGTATACCAGTATCCATAGTTTCGGATCGTGACCCAAGATTCACTTCATGATTTTGGGTTAGCTTGCAGAAAGCTATGGGCACGGATTTACGATTCAGTTCGGCATATCATCCACAAACGGACGGGCAATCGGAAAGGACTATCCAAACTCTTGAAGATCTATTGAGACTCTGTGTTCTAGACTTCAAAGGGAGTTGGAATAAGTACCTACCATTGGTGGAATTCTCTTACAACAACAGTTATCAGGCAAGTATATTCATGGCTCCATTCGAGGCGTTGTATGGACGAAAATGTCATTCTCCAGTATGCTGGGACGAGGTGGGTGAAGCAACATTGTTGGGACCGGAGTTAGTACGTATGACTACGAAAAAATTCAAATGATCCGGCAACGTATACAAACTGCACAAGATCGACAAAAGAGTTATGCTGATCTTCATCGAAGGGACGTGGAGTTTAATGTCGGAGATCATGTATTATTATGTGTTGCTCCATGGAAAGGAGTTACGAGATTCGAAAAGAGAGGAAAGCTCAACCCACGATTCATTGGTCCATTTGAAATCCTTGACCGAGTAGGAAATGTGGCCTATAGACTCGCCTTACCTCCAAGCATGTCTCGTGTTCATAATGTTTTTCACATATCTGTGCTTCGTAAATATGTGAAAGATCCAAACCGCATTATTGAGATAGAACCAGACGAGATAGCCGAAGATTTAACATACGAGGAGGTACCTGTTAAGATCTTGGATAGGAAGGAACATGTCTTACGCTTAAAGGTTATACCTCAAGTTAAAGTTTTGTGGAGGAACCATGATATCGAGGAAATGACTTGGGAGTTAGAATCGGAAATGAAAACGAGGTATCCTCACCTTTTCGACATACCAGGTACGTACGTCAATTTCGAGGACAAAATTTCATAACGAGGGGAGGTTGTAAGACCCCAAATTTTATGAATAAGATTTAATTTTCTTTATATATTATTTTGAAATAGTAAGGTGTTGATTTGATAAATGTGATAAGTTATGGGTGAAATGTGCAAAGTTTACAAAGTAAGCAAGTGGTTATAAAATATTCGTTGTATCGAAAAATATTCGTTTGGTCGAGGAATATTCTTTTTGTCGGAGAATATTCGTACGACGGCGCAGTCATTGGTTGACCCCACAACGGAATTAATGTCGGATATAGAAAGCGACAGAAATAACCTTTTTATATTATAATGGCAAAACTGTTACCGTTAGTACTATTGAAATACCCAATGGTTAAATTACAGTAATACGCGGTGTTACACGGTAGCGCACGGTGTTGCACAGTATTTCGAATTATTGATTCTTACGTAGGAAGGCACTTACTCAATTATTGTTACAGTAATTACTGTTCAATATTTTATATTATTGATTCAATAAGTGCATGATATTTTATTGGTTCAATATTTGCTACGTTGATATTTTATATCAATAAGTGCTACTTTGCTATTTTATATTATTGATTCAATAATTGTCATTGCACATTATTTCAAATTATCAAATCAATAATTCATACTATTTGAATAATATTATTAGATAGTATTATTGGCAATGTCTAAGGAAGTTCTGTCTAGGAAAGGGGTTGATTAATTGCGCGCCAGTAAGGAGAAATCCTTATTGGAAGGCCCCCTTTTTCCTGGGAACGACCTGGTTGTCAATATTGTAGTTCTATAATATTATTTGTGAATAATTAATTTTTGATATATATGATAAGAAAATATTTATTAAATGTGGATTTAGACGGAGGAATTTTTTAACATGTGACTTTTGTTGAAAGTTGGTGTTTTATTTTATCCGATAAAACAATTCATTCAAATATATTATTATAATATTACATTATAGTAGTATGATGTGATTATATAATAGTATGATTTTTATAAATTGAATGGTAACATTATTATAGTAAATTTATGGTATAAAAGTTAAACGAGGTGGAAGAGTGCAAATTGAATTTGAACTCTTATGATGCAAACAATGATGTCATCGGAGCGATGATGCAAACAATGATGTCATCAGAGCGATGAGGTAAGCAAGGATGTCATCGGAGCGATGATGTAAGCAATGATGTCATAAATTATGGCAAAAGACTATTTTACCCTTACTCTGCCGAGCCTATAAATAGAAGCTCATTTCTTCATTATTCCTCACCAATTCACTAAAGCTATAGAGAGAGAAAGTATAGAGAGAATGAGAGAGAAAGAAGAAGAGTATTCTGCTATTACGCTAGTGGAGTTCCCAAATTTTAAGGTAAGGGGTATTATTTCTTTCGTATTCATGAAGAGAGTTATTTTCTTTCAATACTCGTAAGTGTTGTTATTCCATTCCTTATTATTTTGTTGGAATAATCTGTTTGAGCGGACTACCGCCAGACGGGTGAATCTTCGTATTCAGTTGTTATTAAATTATGAAAATAATCTGTTTGAACGGACTACCGACAGACGAGTGAATAACCCTTCGTATTCGGTTGTTATTAAATTGTGAAAATAATCTGTCTGAGCGGATTACCGCCAAACGGGTGAAAATCCAATTGCAGTTTCGTATATTGTTTCATTTCAGATTCTTAACTCTAAACTTACTACGGTAAGTATTGCTTCTATAATTCCTGAAATGATCAGATATTACTTGAGTTTTCCGCTTCATCTAATATTATTTCACTGGAAAATTGGTCTTAACTTTCTTGTAAAATTTTTATCTTTTCATGTCGAGTTACTATTCACGAGTTACTATTCACGAGGTACTATTCACGGTAAAAAAAATATTTTTTTTTCTTCTTCCAAATTATCTTTGATTGGATCCAGGTTTTGATCTTCATTCTTGAACTCTGGATAAATTCTATAATATTTGTCCTTTATCTCACTGGATCCGTTATTCGTATTATTTTTTATCATCCTCAGTTCTAAATGGTGATATAACTGAATATCTTTGGCCTGTAGTGCAAAGATGAAAAATTACGTGATGAATATCTTTGGCCTGTAGTGCAAAGATGAATGATTACCTGATGAATATCTTTGGCCGTAGTGAAAAGATGGACAGGTGTTGAGGTGAACATAACCAACTGATGATACAAATGAATATCTTTGGCCCGTAGTGCAAAGATGGATATTTGATTCGAGATGTATATTGATTGATGTTACAAGGATAAAATATTGATGATGGACTTTTTAAATCAAAGAAGATAGTAGACATCATTCTCTACTTAACTCTTCTAATGAATTATTATTTCCGCTACGAATATTGATCTAAAACTTGTTGTCCATAATATTTTATCTGATTTATTGAAGGCTAACGATAATTTGTTTTTCATTATCTTAGTCATAATATTTTTTACTTGGCTAGTTGAGCTCACCCATTTCTTCCATTGTTCTCTTCAGGAAATGAGAATATCGCGGGTACTAGTCGGGGAATGGAGTGATGGTCCGAGTTAGAGCTGTAGAAGTCCTCACTATTTGTTTTATTTAAAATAGTGTGATAATAAATGTAATGAGGACTTAGTTTGAATATTGATATTTTCTATATATCTGTATTGACACTCATAGTTGTGTAGTCGTATTTTGCACGACCGTGTGATATGAAAGATTGTATTTAAATTTATTTGAGTGTATTTGACGACTCAAAATAGGTGGAGTATTGAACCTATTTTGGGGGCGTCACAGTTGGTATCAGAGCTTAGGGATATGATCTCTGGCGAAAATCTGGCAATAGAACTAGGAGGGGGGAGACGAGTAAAACCTTCGCTAGTGTGTCCTACCTAAGCTTAATTGTTATTTAATTGGTCGGCTGGAATATAGGGTTAATATGTGATATGTTAATTTGTTTGATTAACCATTGTTTTGTGGCAGTATTTGAGAATGGCAGCTGAAAATTTAAACAATGGAGTGAATGAGACTGTTGAGACACCTTTAATCAACAGCGAGGAGAACGTGCAACAGGAAGGCTATATTCCTCCTGCAAACAACCCTACCGAAAGAAATGATAAATGACGGGATGTTTAAAAGCTTTTTGCTGGTCATGCAAAACTAGACGAGGGAGACTCGTGTTCATAATACAAGTGGAAATAGCAACTCGCGGCTTGTCACTGCCAAGCAGTTTAAATAGTTGGGACCACCAGAGTTTCAGGGAAAGCCAGATCCAATCAAGGCGGAAAATTGGATTAAGCAAATTACCAAGATATTTGATGTCTTGGGAAGCACGGAGGAACAGAAGGTTCCATTTGCCACCTTTATGTTCCGTGGAGAGGCAGATTACTGGTGGGAATCTGTGAAGCGTACCCAGCCTGCCGCACTCAAGATGTCTTGGGGGGCGTTCCAGAAACTGTTCAATGACAAGTACTTTCCAGAAAGTATTCGTCACATGAAAGAGGTAGAGTTTATCAGACTGGAATAGAACAACATGACTGTGTCCCAGTACGAGGCTACATTCGCGGAGTTATCCCGGTTTGCACCTCATTTGGTGGAGAATGAGGAACGTATGACGCGGATGTTTCTGAGAGGTTTGAAACCCGAAATTCATCAATAACTCATTTCTCATAAATTTTCTCTATATTCGGATGTAGTAAACAGGGCCCAGTTGTTAGAACGAGATAGTAATTATGTTCAACCAAGGGACAACAACCAAGGTCATACCGGTGGCAGCAGTCATCGGAACAATGATAACCAGCGGGGAGGAAAGTATCATGACAGAAGCGGTAACCACTCTGGTGGTAATCGTGGCCATGATAATAGGAAAAGTGAATCGGGAGGAGATTTCAAGAAGAGAAGGGACAACAGTGAGAACGTGAAGACGTCGACATCAGCACCAGCATCAACTGTTTCTAGGGGAGGAGAACGACCACCGGTCGTATGCTATAAATGCGGGAAAGAGGGATGAGAAATCTTCTTCTTCTTCCTTCTTTGAATCTCCAATCCTTCTCACAGAGAGTTCTTCTTTTTTTTTCTCCCATTCTCTTCTCTGTTTTCTCCCTTTCTCTTTTCTTCTCTTAGTTTAGGCTTAGATTAGGACTCAACGTCAAATAACACTGACATATAATACGTATATTTAACTAATACTTATTATATTACTTAATATATAATTAAATTAGGGGTTATGGAAATTCAAAAGCCACAAGGCCATGTTTGGCTATCCCCTTCAAATCTCCTTTTAATTTATTTTAATTACTTCCTTATCGTATAGTTTATTTGTCACAACCATTATTAAATTAATCATCAATATAATTATAACTTCCATTTTTCCAATATAACAAATTACTAAATCTCTAATTTAATTACTTAATTAAATTAGGATATTCTCTTCCATCAATATTATCACACTTTCATTAAATTATTCCGTAACGATTTCCATCAAATATTCATTTTAATTTCATAACTATTCCAACTAAAATATTTATTTTATTTGATAAATATTTTAACTATTCACGAGATTCACAATTGTAATACATTAACATTTTACGTCTATAGGTAATATGTATTACTTTCTCATCTTATTAAAACAATATATTTACATTAATTCACTATTTTAATTAAGTGAATTACTCCCATTATTTATGAGATTTAATTCATAATAAATTCATTGCCACAAGGCATATAATCAAATTATAGTGTTCAATAATATAACTTCCAACTTAATTAAATTAACTTAATTTTCGTTTCAAACAATTTCATTTTCCTTTTTTAATAGTTAAAATAAATTAACTACTAAACCTCATTCCTCCATCATATGAATATATATATATATATATATATATATATATTCTATATTCACACCACATCATATACTTCACCACATATAACACATCTAAACTCAAAACATCTCGTAATAAGAATTTTATTTATTAAATTTTTATTATAATAATTTTTAAAAATTCGGATTGTCACAATTATATTGATGATATAATACGAGTTAGTTGAATAACCTAACTAATATAAAAGGAAACAATTATATTTTAAATTAGAGTTGGAATACTTAGTTGCTTAACGTGACGTTTGTGATTAGGTTATGTGAAGGACTAGTTGATAGCTTAAACTGTAGAAGACGTATCAGGCAAGTTTCTGAACTCTATTTTTCATTGAGCGATTATTCAATCTTTTACTCACTTTATTGCAGTGAGGGTAAATATCGAACTTGTGTTTCTTGTTTATACGCACAAGTTCCAATGTCGTAAAGTTATACAAATTCGGTTATTGTGCAAGTGTTGTTGATGATTATTCAGTTATTATTTCAACTGTTATGCTTTAAAGTTCTTATTCGTAAATGAACTGCTTACACATATGTTTTCTGGCCTTTTGTTTCGGCTAGATATTATTGATGAAAAATTTTATAATATTTGAACAATTCAAATCCATTGTAGCTTTTAATGTTTAGCAAACCAAATTTTTTTGGTGCGGTCTCGCATGAATACTAAGATGAACAACCCGGATAAACGGGCAAACAGATGTCGGGCATATAGTCCCATTTATGCTTATGCATTTAAATTTTATACTTGTGCACAATGTAGGGTACGATAGGTTGATCACCTAGAGTACTTGCAGAGACTGTTTACAATCTATTTGACTGTTAAACCGTCTGATGGTTTTCTATGAAACAAAATAACGTTCAGGGTATTTAACACCCCTTAGTATGTTACTGAAAATTCTTAAACTCTTATCCTTGATATTCCTATTTGTCTCTTGATAATTCTTTCAACTGTTGAGATATAACCATACAGCTGCTTTTACTCCTGATGTATGCTTTCAAACTACTTTATATACTTACTGGGCAATTTGTGCTCATTGTTGCTTAAACCTTTTAGTTAAGGATGAGAAGGCTGAGGGCTCGGGCAAGGACAAGGGAAAGTGTAAGATGAAATGATAAAAGTTATTTTTGTAATAAGTTTATATTTCCGCATATGTTGTAATGTAGCGATAAACGCTAAATTTAAGTTCAGTTATTTAAGGTTGTGAAGACTTGGGATTTTATTTGATTAAGTATGTAATAGTTATTATTATTATTATTATTGTGGTTATTTCTAGACTTTCCGTAGTTAGATGGTGATGTATGTTGTACCGTGAGCACCATGTCATGTGTTTGATGTTACACGGATTTGAGGGTGTCACATATACATATTTACAATATATGTGTTTACTTAACCTCACACATATCCCACATAAGTCCTAATGTATGTATCCTTGTCATTATACATATCCATAACTCTATACTCAGCACAAATCGAGTCTCTAACAGTGTTCAATATAGTAAGATGAGTGGTTTCCCATAAACACCCAACAATCTAGTTTTCCGACTCGTCTACACCGTTTTTCACAGTGAGTTAGATCGGTTGCTAATTCATATTAACCTTTTCTCTATAAAAGAATTGTTTAGCTCAGATACTATACATCAACCATTAAAGAGTACGATTATACCACAACTTAAACTTAACTTCTTATTCTTTTCAAAATTTTCATCCTTCTCGTTTAATTTCTTTACATTGCTTAAAAATTCAGATTAAACCATATAGGTTCTTTAAAAATTTTAATTAATCCTCAAATTCTCATCTAGGTTTTATTCTTTAACCTTTATTTTAATCACTCCAGATCTTATAAATTTTAGGGTTGTCATATGTAATCCCCATCATTTATGTAAGATGTGTGATAAGTGTGACAGCCCCCAAATTCTCTACAATCCCTGTAGCATATTTGGTGCTCACGTAAATATTCTATAAGATAATAATTCCTATCAATCCAAGATTCACAGTATTCCACAACGAACAGTAGTTCTCGTCAGAACATTTACTGTGTTGGGATACCCTCACTTGGATGAATAGGTTTATAATCTCACGGATATTTCTTTCATATCAATAATTCGCATATATCTGACATTCGTAAGTATTAATGTTAGGGTCGTTCTTGGAATCTGAGGGGTGCGACCGACCTCAGTGCATCAGAGAACCACAATATCTTTCAATACTCCCAATTCAGATGTATAGTTCATATAGATACTGTATTTCTTCCTACGTTCTAGAAAGGTAAAAACTACGCAATTGTTAAAGATGATAATACAATATTATATATTCTTAAATTGACTTACAATAAATCCCAACTTACTATTACATCAGAGTCTCCAAGGATATCACCAAAATTTAAATTAACCGAGTTGTTCCGTCCACATGATTGAACTCTGGAACTTTTGGATAAGTCAGCTAAAGCTGCAAAGAAAAAGAATAATTGCAAGGATGAGCTACAGAAAGCTCAGCAAGTTTTAATCAAGTTGTATATTATACTCACACAGTATCTGAATGAAAGGAACATATAGTTCAGAGTATTTTTCACATTCCTAAGAGTCACAAAAAATTATAGGAGTTCTGTCATTCCCAAGAGTAACAAAGACTAGTAGGAGTTCTTTCATTCCTAAGAGTCACAAAGACTTGTAGGAGTTCTTTCATTCCTAAGAGTCACAAAGACTTGTAGGAGTTCTTTCATTCCTAAGAGTCACAAAGACGTATAGGAGTTCTGTTCGAATATCTCATAGGGAGTCAGCCTAATCATATCCTAGGAGTATGCATATCATCTTACCAATTTAACAAGGTTAGTATTTTTTAACTACCTGTAATTGAAACCAGGGTAAGTATTATAACTACCCATAATTGTAAACCAAGGTCAGTAATATGACTGTCAATATAATCTCGGGACAAAACGGTATCAGGATATATATACACCAAACAATATTGGTTTTTCCACAGTTTATGCTTTGATATCAAATCAAACTCATTTTACGCAAATAACAGCTTATATGATTTAGTTATGCTTGAACAATAAGTCATAACCCTCTTCCAATCACAGATATCACGAATAATGTTTATAACAAGTTCGTATATCAATATATATGACTTGCATTTAATATAGAATTTAAATGAATTTAGAAAAACTTGCATAAAAATAGAAAGTTTGATTTTCAAGGTTTTTGAGCAAGAAAACTGTTTTGGTTTTCTTTTGATTTCCAAGCTTTTCAACTCTTAAAATGGTACTATCTAAACATGAAACATCATAAAACATGTACATATACCCAAATATGGTTTAAGCCCTTAAGCGTAACATTTGATCTAAAACAACCATAACAAAACAAATTACACTAACTAAGATTTTGAGTTTAGGAGATTTTTATACCTTTAGAGTTTTTCCAATTGATTTCTCCTTCTTTTCTTCTCTCCCTCTCTTCTCCCATGGTAGCACTCCCTCCCTTCTTTCTCTTCTATTCTCGGGTGGGGGTGAGAGAGATAAGAGAATTTCTTCTCTTTTTCTTTTTCTTTCTTTCTTTCTTTTGTTTTGTTTAAGTTAGTATAAAATTAAGACCAAGGGTAACATAGTCTTTAACCATCACTAGGAAAGGGCAAAATGGTCTTTAAGTCATCTTAAGTAAATTTTTTAAAAATTTCCTCATAGGACATATTGGTCATAATCAATTTTCTTTAAGGACAAAATTATCATTTTACTATAATTAGGAAATTTCCTATAAATTTCCTTCAAGGATGCCATGGTCATTATCAAATCTCTCTTGGGACAGAATTGTCATTTCCCTATTACTAGGAAACTTCCTAGCAATTTCCTTCCTAGGACATAAAAGTCATTATAATTTTATGTTAGGACAAAATAGTCATTTTCAAAATATCCACCAGGTGACATCATGATGACATCATCATGATGACATCATCTTTGTGTTTCATTAATGATGATGTCATGCTTGCATCATGCTTGCATCATCTCTTCTCTGATTGGTTGATTTAAGTTCACATGGATTGGAGGGTATTTTGGTCATTTCACATATAATTTTAAGGGTAATTTGGTTATTTCGCCTCCAAAAGGGTATTCTAATAATTTCCCTCATAAATTTAAGGGTAGTTCAGTCATTTCACCTCCAAAAGGGTATTCTAATAATTTTTCACACAATTTTTAAGGATAGTTCGGTCATTTCCTATGTTTCCCTTAAAATTTAACCCTTAGGGTTTGATAAATAATATTAGGGTTTGCTAATCACCATTAAGATTTATAAATTAGGGTTTAGGATTCTCGAATAAGAAATTAGGGTTTTCTAACTGCAGATTAGGGATTCTAATCTATCATTAGGGTTTACTAAGGTTATACCTTATCTAATCAATATATGTTAACTATATGTCTACTCATATTTCTCAGTCAATACCTAGTTTGACCATCTTACTAAACTCGTATCACAGATACTCAGCACAATATTGATAATTATTAACAAAAAAAATTAATTTGTAAAATTTTAATTGTTTAAAATTCTGGGTCCTCACATTCTCCCCTCCTTATAAGGATTCCGTCCTCGGAATCACCATTTTCTTACTCTCTAAAATCTTTTAAAATTGTATCATCAATTCATTCTTATCAACACAATCTTAATTTGTGTCTCATATATTAACCTATGACTTGGATTCGTAAAAGAACAACTCATAGCAATATCTATCCAATATCACTCACGTAATTAAATTACTGAACGTAATAGTTATCTGCCACCATCTTCTGTGCAGGTAGTGCGTCTTGCACCGTCATATTAAACGCACGTGCCGTTGGTCTTCCCGGCTAAGCAGGTCCTCTAATCGTCAGGGTTCCGCTACTGGGTCCCTTGTTGATACTTCCCTTATCCCCATTCTTCTTGGGATAATTTTGAACCCGATGATCTGTTGATTCACATGAAAAACAACCTTGTGTCTTCTTCGAACTTGTTACTATATTGGGTATTCTTCATGAGCACTTTCTAAATTTACCATAGGTTTATCTTCTATAGCTTCAAATCTATTCCATAAGCTACTTCAATTGGCACTCCTCGTATCCTTCCCTACAGATCATTCCCTTTTTTCACAACTGGTTCTGGTTCAGATACCGATTTAAACGGAACGACCAGTTCCTCACTCTCTTATGTGAACATCCTTAAATTCTAAAGTATCTATCAACTATATTACTAGACTAGCACGTAATATACATTATATACACATAACAAACAATAGTTTTCTTTAAGTTAGTTTTTATCTTATTTTACGATGAATTTCCTCAATTCATATCCTCTAAACTCTTTTTGAGTTTAACTTTTCTACCACTCCTATTCCTCCAAAGTTATAGCATAAGGTAACCCTACCTAAGGTTTATAACCGACAGCTCTGATACCAAATTGTGACGCCCCCAAATTCTCTACAATCCCTGTAGCAGATTTGATGCTCACGTAAATATTCCATAAGATAATAATTTCTATCAATCCAAGATTCACAGTATTCCACAACGAACAGTAGTACTCGTCAGAACATTTACTGTGTTGGGATACCCTCACTTGGATGAATAGGTTTATAATCTCACGGATATTTCTTTCATATCAATAATTCACATATATCTGACATTCGTAGTATTAATGTTAGGGTCGTTCTTGGAATCTAAGGGGTGCAATCGACCTCAGTGCATCAGAGAACCACAATATCTTTCAATACTCCCAATTCAGATGTATAGTTCATATAGATACTGTATTTCTTCCTATGTTCTAGAAAGGTAAAAATTACGCAATTGTTAAAGATGATAATACAATATTATATATTCTTAAATTGACTTACAATAAATCCCAACTTACTATTACATCAGAGTCTCCAAGGATATCACCAAAATTTAAATTAACCGAGTTGTTCAGTCCACATGATTGAACTCTGGAACTTTTGGATAAGTCAGCTAAAGCTGCAAAGAAAAAGAATAATTGCAAGGATGAGCTACAGAAAGCTCAGCAAGTTTTAATCAAGTTGTATATTATACTCACACAGTATCTGAATGAAAGGAACATATAGTTCAGAGTATTTTCCACATTCCTAAGAGTCATAAAAAATTATAGGAGTTCTGTCATTCCCAAGAGTCACAAAGACTTGTAGGAGTTCTTTCATTCCTAAGAGTCACAAAGACTTGTAAGAGTTCTTTCATTCCTAAGAGTCACAAAGACGTATAGGAGTTCTGTTCGAATATCTCATAAGGAGTCAGCCTAATCATATCCTAGGAGTATGCATATCATCCTACCAATTTAACAAGATCAGTATTTTTTTAACTGCCTGTAATTGAAACCAGGGTAAGTATTATAACTACCCATAATTGTAAACCAAGGTCAGTACTATGATTGCCAATATAATCTCGGGACAAAACTGTATCAGTATATATATATACACCAAACAATATTGGTTTTTCCACAGTTTATGCTTTGATATCAAATCAAACTCATTTTACGCAAATAACAGCTTATATGGTTTAGTTATGCTTGAACAATAAGTCATAACCCTCTTCCAATCACAGATATCACGAATAATGTTTATAACAAGTTCGTATATCAATATATATGGCTTGCATTTAATATAGAGTTTAAATGAATTTAGAAAAACTTGCATAAAAATAGAAAGTTAGCACATAGTACAGAAAAACTTGCCTGCTCCGACGATTACCGCTAAGCAATCTAATTTAATCTCTTGGAAAAGACCTATCATTAATAAGATTGATCTTTCAATCAGCATAACATTTCGTAATCTCAACTAATCTTCAAATAAGTTATCTAACATTTAGTTACATAATCAAACATTAGATAATTCCTTAACTTATTAGTAATATTATCATTCTTTGATAATATTTTAATTATCGTCAGACACTAGTCTAATATCATTAACCATTTAATAATATTTTATTTACTTTTTAATATTATTAACTATTTAATAATATCTTTAATTTTTTACAGATATTATTAATCATTTAACATCTTAATCATTTATAAATATTATTAATCCTTTAATAATATTTTAATTACTTAGTAATATTATTAATTATTTAATAATATCTTAATCATTTATAAATATTATTAATCTTTTAATAATATTTTATTTATTTATAAATATTATTAATCCTTTAATAATATTTTAATTACTTAGTAATATTATTAATTATTTAATAATATTTTATTCGTTTATAAATAATTTAATTTAATTGTTTATCTCTTACTATTTAATTTATTTAACACACATAATATGTCATTTATATATTTTTTTTATTAAAAATAATCAAAATACCCCCATAAAGTCTTATTATAACATATAATAATTATTTAATTATGAAAATCACATTTCCAAGTTTTATAATTCAATATAACTTAATTTTCTCATTTATTCTTAACTCATTAATAGGCATAAAAATTATCAAAACAACTTATTATTTTTTTATATTATGGGCAATACTAGTATATGAGATTTTAGTTACAAATTGTTTTTTTTTGTAATTTTCCAAATTGGTTTGGTATTTTTAAATAGGTTAAAATTGTCCAAAATAGCAATATTTATCATAAATTATCATTTTGTCTAAATATTTTGAAATTTATAAGATGGCTACATATTATTTGACAGAGCCTCATGTAAAAATTTCACATTTGTCTGAGTTGAACTCACTGACTTATTACAGTTTACTTTTAAAATCACACTTTCTTGTAAAATCCATATCTCCCTTTCTATACATCAAAAAATTACCATCTTTGGACAGGACTTAGTTAACTTGATATAGTATCATACCACAAAAGGCTGGAATTTTCAAACCAACAAAACTGTCTGAAAAAGCTTTCACCAAAAATGGCCAGAAAACTCATTTAATTTTTCCAGATTTTTGTCGGCAGGGATTGTTTTACGAAAAATGACACCACGGTTGATTCGTTTAACATTTTTGAGTTCTACCACTTGGGTTCAACAGATAACTCATATATCTAACTAACCTATTTGACGGATCACAAAAATAATATATATATTTTAAATGGTAAAGCCTCAAAGTGGACTGATTTTCAAGATTTTTGAGCAAGAAAACTGTTTTGATTTTCTTTTGATTTCCAAGCTTTTCAACTCTTAAAATGGTACTATCTAAACATAAAACATCATAAAACATGTACATCTACCCAAATAAGGTTTAAGAACTTAAGCTTAACATTTGATCTAAAACAACCATAACAAAACAAATTACACTAACTAAGGTTTTGAGTTTAGGAGATTTTTATACCTTTAGAGTTTTTCCACTTGATTTCTCCTTCTTTTCTTCTCTCCCCCTCTTCTCCCATGGTAGCACTCCCTCTCTTCTTTCTCTTGTATTCTCGGGTGGGGGTGAGAGAGATAAGAGAGAATTTCTTCTCTTTTTCTTTTTTTTTCTTTCTTTCTTTCTTTTGTTTTGTTTAAGTTAGTATAAAATTAAGACCAAGGATAACATAGTCTTTAACCATCACTAAGAAAGGGCAAAATGGTCTTTAAGTCATCTTAAGGATATATTGGTCATAATCAATTTTCTTGAAGGACAAAATTGTCATTTTATTATAATTAGAAAATTTCCTAGAAATTTCCTTCAAGGATGCCATGGTCATTATCAAATCTCTCTTGGGGCAGAATTGTCTTTTCCCTATTACTAGAAAACTTCCTAGCAATTTCCTTCCTAGGACATAAAAGCCATTAATAATTTTATGTTAGGACAAAATAGTCATTTCCAAAATATCCACCAGGTGACATCATCATGATGACATCATTTTTGTGTTTCATTAATGCTGATGTCATGCTTGCATCATCTCTTCTCTGATTGGTTGATTTAAGTTCACATGGATTGGAGGGTATTTTGGTCATTTCACATATAATTTTAAGGGTAATTTGGTTATTTCGCCTCCAAAAGGGTATTCTAATAATTTTTCCTCACAATTTTAAGGGTAGTTCAGTCATTTCACCTCCAAAAGGGTATTCTAATAATTTTCCACACAATTTTTAAGGATAGTTCGGTCATTTCCTATGTTTTTCTTAAAATTTAACCCTTAGGGTTTGATAAATAATATTAGGGTTTGCTAATCACCATTAAGATTTATAAATTAGAATTTAGGATTCCCGAATAAGAAATTATGGTTTCCTAACTGCAGATTAGGGATTCTAATCTATCATTAGGGTTTACTAAGGTTATTCCTTATCTGATCAATATCTGTTAACTATATGTCTACTCATATTTCTCAGTCAATACCTAGTTTGACCATCTTACTAAACTCGTATCACAGATACTCAGCACAATATTGATAATTATTAACAAAAAAAATTAATTTGTAAAATTTTAATTGTTTAAAATTCTGGGTCCTCATAATAAGTGTGTTTCATACACACGAATCGGTAGTCTTAATAGCTTGAGTCTTAAGGTTTTCAAGTAATTTTCTCTTCATTTTACTGGGTTTTATATTATTGTGTGCAGGAAATGGATTGAAAGCAAAATGAGTTTAAAAGGATAATTTTCAGCACACTTGCATGGCTTTCTAATTACATGTTCATATCCATGCAAAGCCTTACATGTATTCGAAATTGAATTTCTATTCCAAGCAGCTCATGGACTCTACAACAACATTATGGAAATCATCAACAAATAAGCAAACATGCAAGGAATCAGCTCATGGGCAGCATGCAAATAAAATCAAGGGGCGGACAATAGTGGACCCCACTGGGGCGGGATTGTATAGAAAGAACCCCCCGCTTGGGCGGGGAGGCGGCAGATAGCTGATCCCTTTTCCTTCTCGGACGCGGTGCAACAATTGGCAATAAAACGGATGCTACATGAATAAAGTGGGGCAGCTGATGTCCTTGGGATTTTCGAACTCTAGTGCAATAAAAGAGGAGGGAGTCTATTAGATAGCATGAGGTGGCGACAAGCTGCTGGTTCCTTTTCGTTTGGCAATAAAAGGATTGTGGGCTGTATGTATATATATTAAATATTAAGGGACACAATAAGGCACACTGCAGTAGTGGGCTGCGGACATGTGAAATGAGATGGGACTTGACCGGTTAAATTGGTGGGCCACGTGTATGAAATATATAATGGACCTGAAACATGTGCAGCTGCTGTTCTTCTCTTTTTTGCTTGGACTTGGACACGGATGCCGCATGCAACAAGTTGGGATGATTAAGTGGGACACGAATTGCAACAAATAAGAAAGATCGAGAGGAGGCAGCGGGTGTAGCATTATAAAAAGGAGACTTCGCCTGATAGTAGCAGGAGATGACGTGGGATTCCATTAACTAGACTAGCTTAGATAATATGTTCAATTAGGATTCCATGAGATATATGATGACATGGATGGAACCTGGAGACAAAGAAGGCAACGAGTCATGGAGCGGGTCTTGGAACATCATGGATTGGGTCTTGGAGAAAAAGCAGCTAGCATGTAATTTCTTTTTCTGTCTCGGATGGGTCTAGCTAGTGGAGCAAGCTTGGGTAAGATAATTTAAGGCCATGCATATATGATATAACGGACACGTAACCTGCAACATAATGAACAAACAAGGCTGCTGATCTCTTTCCTATTTCGCATGGGACACGACAATAATAAGTGGGCCAACTGCTGGGATCTCCTTTGCCGAATTGGGCTTGGATTGAGTGGAGTGAGTGGGCTGCGGATACATAAGGTTACAAGTGACGAGAGCAGCTTATATATATATTAGTATTAGTATAGAATTATGATGAAATTATTATTCTAATTAGTTTAGTTTAGTTTAAAAATAAAATAATAAACCCTAGTTGAAATGGGATTTTGGAGATTGAAGCACTTGGAAGCCATTGGAGATCCAGATCAAGAGCGAGACGGAGCAGAATTTGTCGGCAACAGATTCAATTCTTTTCCTTAATCTTATTCGTGTCTTTTAATGCGTATTAAAGTGTGGATTCTTAGTTTTAATTCAATGAACTAATTCTTTGTTTAAGATTACAATGGATCTTATTATGTAGTTTATTTTAATATGCTTCTTTATCAATTATTGTGATCTATCGTTGAGATTGTCTATTATGATTTGGAATTAATTGATTAATTGCCTAGCTAACAATTACCGTGATAATCTATATAAAATCGAAAGAGGAGTATAGATTTAGATTTAATTATGATACCATGTGTTTGTGATTTCTGCGTAGATGAAATTATGATTCGTGTTTAGAATAGAAATATGTCTTTACACCATATGTAATCTTATATAGAACTTGTGATTAAATTCTTTTTAATTGTAATTCACATAGAAATATAGTGGATTAGTTAATTAGGTGTCTTGCTTAATTCTATCATTTGTGGATTTGAGTAAGTATGGTATGATGCATCGAGAGGTGGTTATATTTACTTTCGTGTTCTTGATTAACAATTCAAGATAGAGAATAATTGATGAGAAGTGTGTTAACTTAGATGAAGCAATAAGTGAAGTTGTGATCTTAAATCTCCGTAATCTGAATTTAACTAGTGATGATTAGTGGTAATTAGAATTAGTTTACTTATATATTGAAATTCATTCGTTTAAATAAGATTGAGTTGGTTACGGGTTAGTACTTGGTGATTCTTGTTAAATAATTCCTCGTGGGAACGATACTTTACTTTCACTTTATTACTTGTTGACCACGTATACTTGCGTGTTGTGCGTAACTAGATTTTACCCAACAATGTGGGATAGTTTATGTAAACCCCAAATTCTGTATCTGTTAGAGGGGTAGTATGTTAGTATGATAGTATGTTACTATTCCCCACCTTTTGATATATTAGGGGAATTATGATATCATTTATAGAAGTTTGTTATAGAATCACCATAGATGATGTATTGACCATTAACATATGAATATAAATATTTTTATTAAATGTGCTTTATAATTATTGCATTAAGGATGAATACTTAAAGAATATAATAATAATACGAAGTTTTATTATACAAAAAATGCCACCCAACGTAGACAACGATCACCCGAAGTATCTGTTAATAACGAAAGAGAGCAAATAAACCCTATGTAACGATTAACCGACTTGCTAGGAGAAGCCCTCCTTGGAAGAAATAATGAATCAGTGCGCCCTAACCCCCAAGCGGTTCTTATAACCAATTTCAAAGACTTAAAAAGTGTAGGACCTCCAGAATTTAGGGGAAGTATTGATCCTATCGAGGCACAGTGCTGGATCAAGGAGATGGAGAAAACGTTCATCATCGCTCCTATGGGAGAAGTCCAGAAGACGGCTTATGCTACATATATGATGAAGGGCGAGAATAACTTTTGGTGGGAGGCTAATCAATAGCGAGCTGGAGAAGGAGTCATACTATGGGAAAGGTTCAAGACGCTGTTCTTTGAGAACTACTTCTCGAAGAGCATGTAGAATCGGATGGAGGTGAAGTTTCTAGAACTAAAACAATGGGAAATGACAATGGCGCAGTATATGGCAAAGTTCAATGAACTCGTGTGATTTGCAACGCACCAAGTAAACATAAAAGAACCCATAAGATTGGGAGAGTTTGATGTGATATTAGGAATGGATTGGTTATATAACCACGTTGTGATAATTGATTATCAAAAGAAAAGTGTTAACTTTCAGACTCCAAATCGGTCTAAGGCAGTGTTTTATGGTAGCTCATCACTCATGCAATCGTGTTGTCTTACGATGATGTAGACCAAGAAATTATTGAAGAAAGGGCATGTAGGTTATTTAGCCTATATTGTAGATACTCAGAAAAAGGGAATAGAAATGAAGAATATACTGGTAGTGAGAGAATTTAAGGATGTGTTTTCAGATGATCTGCTCGGCCTTCCGCCAGACAGAGAAATCGAATTCGTGATAGACTTAGTACTGGGAACTGCACAAATTTCAAAAGCTCCATATCTTATGGCGCTAGTGGAGATGAAGGAATTGATGATACAAGTTCAAGAATTTCTAGATAAGGGATATATTCAACCGAGTGTGTCTCCCTAGGGAGCACTAGTGTTGTTTGTCAAGAAGAAGGATGGGCAATTCTTACCATAGTAAGTTAAATTTAAAAATATAAAACGAAATAATATTACTTACATACTATAGAGTATGTAAGAAAATAATATTACTTACGAATATTGAAAGAAAATAACACCATTTACGAGAAAAATAATATCCTTTACCTTAGTAGAAAACTAGATTTGACTAGTATACTAGATATTATTCTGAGAAAATCTTGTACTATTCGCTATGCTCAAAGTATCCTTATACTCAAAAAAATTATGCTCAATATTGAAGTAGAAGAGTTTTTGTATTGTGATGTGGTGTGTCTTGGTTGCTCATCTGATCCACCTATTTATAGTGCAATTGAGGGAGAGGGTTTGGCAAAGTTTGGCAGATAATTCAACAAGTTTGACAAATTTTGCAACCACCAACCCACTATCATTCACCAACCATTCATTCTCCACCAATCAAGTAGCCCCCCTATGTCTGCCACCAACCATAATTTGGGAAAAAATTGAATTGTAGGACCAATTCTTTCAGCCTACCAACTTGGAGAAAATGAAAAAGAATATAAGGTATTTAAAGGCAACTTGCCTACCTCCATCCCTTTTATCACATGCTTTACTATTTAAACAACTAAAAAAAATACTATTATGTCATCACATTATATTATTATAATAAAATATTATAATAATATATTTAAATGAATATTTTATCAGAGAAGGTAATTATAATTCTACAGAAAAATATGCTAAACTTTCAACAAATATCTCACTCTAAATTCCTCCATTTGTAACAAAAATTGGACAAATATCCACCACATAATAATTATTCACAATTAATATTATAAGCCCACAATATAGACAACCAGATCTTTCCCAAGAAAGAGGAGGTTTTCCGATAAGGATTTATCCTTATTGGCGCAGAATTATATAACCTAACCCATTTTCTTGACAGAACATTCTAGACATTGCCAATAATGCTACCTAATAATATCATTTCAATAATACGAGTTACTGTGTTGTGGCAATTATTGATTGGATAATATAAAATATTATACAATTATCACTGTAGTAATTATTGAATAGAATATTGAGTTACTTTTTACGTAAGCATCAATAATCAGAGATACTATGCAATACCGTGTGCTACTATGCAACAACGCGTATTACTGTACTTTTATCACCAGGTATTTGGTAGATGTCGTCTAGCACTACTAAATTTACCATACTATGGTTTTACTAATTCAATAATCAGTATAGCAATAATCAAGGATCGATCCCACAGAGAGTGACTTGTATTTTAATAATCCAATGATTTCCAATGAATTGGGGGGTTTTGTTTGAAAATAATTAAATTAACTAAAGTGAGTTTAAAGAAAATATCAATAAGTAAAATGATCAATTCCTCAGTTCAGTATCCCTTTTTAATAATTATGATTTAATCAAGTGTTTACACTATTTATCTTCCACTGAAATTAATAACCCTAGATAATCGCGATTCGCAAATTACCTGAAATTCTCCTTAAGTGTAGATCTAATGCTACGATCGCCAATAAGAGATTCTAACTAACATACAACCTAGAACTATCAGTTTAGATTTAATATGATAGAAGCATGAAGGATAAGAATTAGATTATTCCAAGCAATAATTATACAATCAGGAACTATTTAACTTGTCTTCTGAAAATCTTAACAATATTTCAAAGCTTGACCACAATAAAATATTGTTAATTGCTACTTAGATTAGACACACTTCGTTTACTTAAAATATGTCATAATCTAGCAGATGATATCAATTTATTAATTTAATCCTGCAGAAACCAAATTAATCAATTGGATAACATATATGAAAGTTCACATAGATAATCAGAATAAATCTCAAGATAGAAGAAAAAAATAGAATAACTGATCAAATCATTAATTAATAAATAAGTTCAACATCCCTTCAGAATTGAAATAAAGAACTTAGCCTGACATGCTTGAATCTCCAAATCCAAGGTTTATAGTCTCCAAGCAATCCAAGAGCATATAGAGAATGAAAGATTAAAAGATGTCTTTAACATAACAAAACAACTCCTATTTATAGCCTAAACAAACTCTAATCAAATAAAGCAAGTTTACAATCCTTTTCCATCTTAACTTGTAATTTAAAACCCTAGTTTTGCCAGCTCCCATCTGCCTAACGCATCTCGCACCTGTCCCCTTCATGTCCTGGCATGCCCCGCGCCTGGTATGCAGTAGCCATAGTCCCTTCATGGCGCCGCCCGCGCCTGGTTCAAGCTTGAGACAACGCGCCCCGCGCCTATCTGTCATCATTATTGCCTTGCAATTCTTTTCTTCTTTATTCCTTCTATTTGTCCCTTAAAGCTTAGCTCCACTCCAATCCTGCACATGAACACAAAACATATGAAAAGTAACATGCACACTCAAGTAGTACAACATATCAAGCCAAGAAATACCTATTAAGTAGGTTAAAAACCTACTTATCAAATACCCCCAAACTTGAATAATTGCTTGTCCTTAAGCAAACAACTACACTAAATGCAACTAACAGAATGAATGCATCCTAACAAAATCAAGCAGATGTCTCAGCAAACAAACACATGTATATAATCAGTACAAATTAACACTCAAACTTACAGTCCATCTTGACTCATGATTCATCATAAATTCTCACATCATCACATCACATACATGACTCTAATTCCCTCTTGTGCGTGTGTGTCCAATTGTGTATCAGTAGTTCAGAGTGGCTCACATAATTATTCCCAACAAACAACTTACTCTTACACAGATAATTATGCAATCATGGCATCCACATAAGTATTAAGGAAATCAGGCTAATTAAGCAATAATAGAATATTCATCACAGCTCATGCTTTGTGGGTGCGTTTTACACTTCATCCCACCAATTATTTCTCATTTCTGACTTGTGCAATGTTTAACCTCCTTAGGCTTTTCAATGTTACCCGTGTATCAAGCCGCCAGTAGTGCTCCCCCTCAGTGCTCAGTCGATGGACTGTTGAATGCATATGCCGATGTCGACCTCCAGAATTTTGATCTCGTTGCTTCACCGGCCTCATGTGTGACTATGCCATAGAGAAGTCGTGCACTTTCTTTGGTGATGTCATTTTAATAACGTGTTGGTATTAGGCGAGCGCAAATAAAGGCGTACCAAGCCTTCCCATATCGACTTAACACAGAATGTGGAAAGGATACTTTATCTCCGATGTCTGCATTGGTCACCCACTGAGTACCGGCCGGCAAAGGCGAGCTACTATCTCATCCAAATTTGGTAGGCAATCTTTGTAGCGGTCCATATGAGGTGTTGCCACCCTAAAGAAATCGTTGATAGCCGCCGCTCGGAATGATACCTGCTTTCCCCTAACCGTGATAATGCGATCAACATACTCGATGGCATTGGAGTAGAATTCTTTCACGAAGTTGATCACTGTCGGTGTAGGTTGTGCGACCAAACGCTCCCATCCACGTTCCGCGATCATGAGTGCCATGTCGCCATCGAGGTTTGCATCCGGTTTGAGTCCTCGTTCTAGTACCAAGGTCTTCTTGTCGATGACCTTGGCGTATCGGGTCGTCGTTCCTTCGCTCATAAATCGGGTAGCATCGAAACATGGCGGGGCTTGAGAGGATGAAGTCCGTGCTCGTTTGGAAGTCATGATGAGAGGTGGGCATTGAATTGCTCACAATAAATTGACGATAACCTATGAAATCCTGTTAAAGCAATATATCGAACACATGGTGGGTGATAAAGTCTCTCCCCCAAACTTAGTACTCTTTGTTAGATCAACAAAATCCAAATAGAAGCAATTAATCTTGGGTCATTCAATAACCCAAGAATTCCCAAAGTAATAAGGTAATTTAATGAAAGTTATGAATACCAATGAAAATTGATGATTATATTGGTTACCTTGTACTTTGATTTGAAAATTGGATGTTTGATGATGGATTGCCTTTGAACTCCTTGCTCCTAAATCCAATTGAGTCCAATTATTTCTTGCTTTCCTTGATTGAGCAATGTCTGATGGATATTTGTGTAAGGGTGTGAGTAAATTTGGGATTGAGTGTGTGGTATGGCCGAATTTGTGATGATTTTTGAATGTGGGATGAGTATTTATAGTGGTTTAGGGTATCAAGAAAAGAAAAGTAGAAAAGGATTTGGAATTGGGGAGTATTGTACTTAGAGTTGGTTTAGGAAGTTTGTATAGTAGGAGATATGGAGAGAATAGAAGTTGATTTGGAATAGAAGAGTGAAATAAAGAGCCAAAATTGTGTTTTAAATTCTAATATTCCTGACTAGCGCGCCCCGCGCCTGGGGCAGAAATCGATTGACTGTTATTGGCCACCTAGCGCGCCTCGCTCCTAGGGACGCACGCCTCACGCCTGAGGCTGAATTTGGTCCAGTCTTTCTGCATATGTTACGCGCCTCGCGCCCTGCTCCAGTTTGATGAATTTTTCCTTGAGTTACTGGTTGGGTAGCGCGCTCTGCGCGAGTTGGTTGAGATGGGAGGCGCGGCAGTCTAGTGGTTTTGTTGCTCGTTGTGATCTTTTTCGTGCTTTCCTATCATGTAAACTGTCAGGATAAAATAGGATTGATTACACTTCCCTACATAAATGTAAATATTAATACGAAATATAAAAGAATTAAGACTTGGGTTGCCTCCCAATCAGCTGCTCGTTTTTAACGTCATTGGCTCGACTTATAGATTCTCGATTATCCTAAAGTAGGATCCGTCAGTGTCACGAACTCAACCTCCTGAACTTGGGTGCTATCCAGAAACGGCTTCAACCTATACCCGTTGACCTTGAACACATTTCCTGTAGTTGGATTCTGGATATCAACTGCACTATGAAGAAAAATGTTAGTAATCACAAATGGTCCCTCCCAGCGAGAGCGCAATTTTCCTGGAAATAACTTCAATCGTGAATTGAAAAGAAGGACTCTCTGTCCCACGACGAAGTTTTTTTGCAAGATCTGCTTATCATAAAAGACATTTGTCTTTGATTTGTACAGCTTAGAACTCTCGTATGCTTCATTCCGTAATTCCTCGAGTTCTTGTAACTACAATTTCCTATTTATGACAACTTGTTCCATGTGCATATTGCATTACTTGATCGCCCAGAAAGCTTTATGTTCGAGCTCTACAAGTAGGTGGCATGGTTTTTTGACCACTAGCCTATAAGGCGACATTCCTATTGGGGTTTTGTATGCCTTCCTATAGGCCCATAGTACATCTTCTAATCTCAGACTCTAGTCTTTTCTGTTCGGGTTAACTACCTTTTCCAAAATGGACTTAATCTCTCTGTTGGAAACCTCAGCCTGGCCATTGCATTGCGGGTGATAGGACCTAGAAACCCTGTGAAGTACATTGTATTTTTTCAACAAGGCCGCTATTACCCTATTACAGAAATGAGTGCCGCGATCACTGATGATGGCCCGTGGTGCTCCAAACATGACAAAAATGTTAGTCCTGACAAAATCTGCAACAACTTTGGAATCGTCAATCCTAGTGGCTTTAGCTTCCACCCATTTGGAAACATAATCAACTTCCAGTAAAATGTAAATATTTCCAAAAGAAATAGGAAAAGGTCCCATGAAATCAATACCCCACACATCAAAGATTTCTATAATTAGTATTGGATTTTATGGCATTTGATTTTTCTGAGATATGTTACCCGTTCTTTGACAATTTTCACAAGATTTACAGAATTCATATGAGTCTTTGAAAATAGCGAGCCAAAAGAATCCACTTTCTAACACCTTACGTGTTATTCGCTTAAGTTCGAAATGACCCCCACAAGCATAGGAATGACAGAAAGTTAGAATAGCTTTAAATTCATTATCAGGTACACAACGTCTAACTATTTGATCAGCACAGAATTTCCATAAATACGGGTTATCCCAAACATATTGTTTTGCATCACTCCTAAGCTTATCTTTCTGAGGTCTAGAAAATTTACTTGGTAAAAACTTACTCACCAGTAAATTCACAATATCGGCATACCATGGAGTTGTAATTCTAATGGACAGCAGTTGCTCGTCTGGAAACATGTCATTCAACGGTAGGGCTTCTTCATCCTTAATAATCCTGCTCAAGTGATCCGCCACCAAGTTATCCGCACCCTTTTTATCTTTGATCTCCAAAATAAATTCTTGCAGCAGCAAGATCCACCTTATGATTCGCGGTTTGGATTCCTTTTTTGGTGAGGAAGTATCTGAGAGCAGCATAGTCAGAATAGACTATCACTTTAGTACCTAGCAAATATGATCTGAATTTATCTAAAGCAAATACAACAGATAAAAGTTCTTTTTCTGTTGTTGAATAGTTTATCTGAGTCGCATTCAACGTTCTGGAAGCATAGTAGACGGCATAGACAGTTGTGTCGATCTTTTGGCCCAAGACGGCGCCTACAGTATAGTTTCTTGCATTACACATTATTTCAAAAGGAGATTTCCAATTTGGCGATTGAATGATAGGGGCTGACGTCAACGACTTCTTCAAGGTATCAAAGGCCTCGTTACACTCATCATTGAACAGGAATTCCTCATCTTTTTGCAGCAACTTGTATAAGGGTAAAGCTATCTTGGCAAAGTCCTTGATAAACCTGCAATAAAATCCTGCATGTCCAAGAAAAGCACGTATCTCCCGTACACTGACAGGGTAAGTTAATGCAGATATAATATCAATCTTAGCTTTATCAACTTCTAAACCATGGACTGACACAACATGTCCAAGTACTATTGATAAGTGGTATTTATATCGCGAATCAGATTCTCTAAAGCTCAAGACGCTTCTTGTTTTCTGTTATTTGTTGTGCTTTTGTATATATTTTGTTGTTGTTATGCTTTTCCTGTATGATGCAGGGCTGTTTTGGTCATTTCCAGCTTACAGGGGCAAAGTTGTCATTTTCTACATTCTGGCGCCGCAGCGCCAGAGCCTATTCTAAAGCCCACGCCGCAGCGCCAACTCATGGTCCTGGCTAAATTCATCTGGCGCTGCAGCGGCCCGGTCCTTTTTATTCTCGCGCTGCAGCGTTAGTGGCGCCACAGCGCCGCCAAGCAGTTATAGGCTCCGCGCCGCAACGTCACCTCCGGTGCCTAGCTAGTGGTTCGCATTTAATGACCTAAAAAGAAGAAAAAGAACAGGGAGAGAACGACGGAAGGATATCGGAGATAGAGAGAAAATACAGAGAATATTTTTGGGGATTCTAGAATAGAAAGAAGCTGTGTTTTAGGGGAGAATAGTTATTGCATCATATACAGCTCAGGAGTTACACGGAGAAGAGAAGATCGTGGAGACAGAAAACCTTAGCTCAGGAGTTTTCTTATTCTAAATCTCTCGGTTGTTTGTGTATTACTGATCAATGTTGAATGTGATAGAAATGTGTATTAGCACCATGGTTATGAACTAATTCATTTTTAGGATTGCAATGTAACCTAGTGTTTAGCCTAATTAACTTTCTCTCCTATTTATACTAATGAATCATTTTGGGAATGGGTTGTTGTGTTTCTTGCTTATTGACTAAATGCTTGACAGAGTTTTTGGCAGTGATATTAATGGATATTGACTATTGGACATTATTATCTAGCTTTTAAAATACAACAACACTTGTTATGCCCTTGCCTAAAGGAATGTGTGCATAAACTGCTTAATAGGATAGACATATCTCTATTTGCCTTGTGTAGCCTTGAGACTGAGCTTAATGACCCTAGCCTAGTCATTTTCATCGATAGATATATTGTGATTCATCTAGCTAGAGATGTGCATTTGGCCTTCGACAGAAGCATATGCATAGTTCTATTCTCGGCTGACCATTCCTTGATTTGTTTGTATTGTGGAGAGTTAGGAGATTAGGCGACGCGTTAGGGGAATTGCAATCCTAGCTTGTCTCCCTATTACATCTATTTCTCCCGCTTCCTTTAGTTGTAATCGCATAGTTTAAAATACCACCTCCAATCAATTGTTTAGATAAGACAGTAAAGAACTTACATTAGTATTTGATTTGCATTTAAGACTTCGTCCTCGTGGGTACGACATCCTACTTATCTTATATTACTTGTTGACCGCGTATACTTGCGCGTTAATTGTCGTTACATAAATCGGACAACAAGTTTTTGGCGCCGTTGCCGGGGACTTAGTATTATTTGTTATCAATATTAAAGCTAAGTCATTACGATCTTAATTTAGACTAACTTTATCTGTTTAATTTTCTTTTCAGGTGATCTCAACGGCGTATGCCACCTCGAAGGGGTCGGAATATAATACCTCTCGATCCCGAGGTTGATAGAACGTACAGACGCCTGCAGAGAGAAAAAGCACGGGACATACATACTCCTGTTACAATGGCTGAGGAACTTCAGAAATCTTTAAGGGAGCATGCTATGCCTCACATCGTAGATTTGCAAGCGAGCATTCTTAGGCCCGCAATCCAAGCAAACAATTTTGAGATCAAGCCGGGCACCATCCAAATGTGCTCCAATATTCAGTTTGGGGGATTACCAAATGATGACCCCAACGATCACTTGATGAACTTCTTGGAAATCTGCGATACGTTTAAGTGCAACGGAGTGTCTGACAATGCCATCAGACTTCGATTGTTTCCCTTCACTTTGAAGGACAAAGCCAAGAGCTGGCTACATTCACTTCCGTCAAGATCCATAACCACATGGGATGACTTGGCTCAAAAGTTCGTGGCAAAGTTCTTCCCACCAGCTAAAATCGCCAGGCTCACGCACGAAATTACCTCTTTTAATCAGTTTGAGTCAGAATCTTTGTACGACTCATGGGAGCGATTCAAGGATCTTCTAAGAAAATGCCCCCATCATGGACTGCCAAAATGGCTTCCCATCCAGACATTCTATAATGGGTTATCCGGAGCTACTCGATCGAGTATTGATGCCGCTTCTGGAGGAGCGTTCATGTCTAAGCATCATACAGCGGGGTATGAATTGGTGGAAACAATGGCGGCCAATAATTATCAATGGCCAAATGATAGGCAGGCCCCTAGAAGAGCAGCAGGAATATATGAGGTAGATCCAGTCACACAATTAGCGGCTCAGGTTGCAGCGCTAACCAAAAGACTTGACACCATGGGAGTGCAAGCTGTGCAGAATGTTCAGAGTGTCGCATTGTTATGTGAATTGTGTCAAGGGAGCCACACAACTGAGCAGTCTGCCATAAGCCCCGAGTCAGTTCAATTTGTTTCCAACTATGGGCGGCAGCAAAATGCAAGTCTCCCTACTCATTATCATCCGGGCTTGAGGAATCATCCAAACTTTTCTTAGGGCAACACAAATAGCAATCAAGCACAACCTCCGACCACCAGGCCTAATTTCTCAAACCCTCCCAGTTTTCAAGCTCAAAATCAGTACAACCAACAACCACAGAGTTCTCATAATCAGTTCCACTATCCACCATCTCAACAGGAAAGAAAACCTAGTTTGGAAGATCTCCTGTCACGATATATTGCGCAAAATGAGACAAGGAGCAGTAATCAAGAAGCTTCCATCCGGAACCTTGAAGTCCAAATGGGACAGTTGGCCTCTGCTTTGAATAGTCGACCGCAAGGCACATTGCCGAGTGACACTGATGTCAACCCGAAACGGGATGGGAAGGAACACTGCAAAGCAGTTACACTCCGGAGTGGGAGAACTATAAATGAGAAGGGTGGAGAGAGTCCTGTAGTGCAAGAAGAAGTGACTATAGAGGAACCTATTGTGGAGCAGAGTGATGATAAGTCTGGGGGTGAGGTAAATGCTCAAGAAAGCCCTTCATCACCAACCCCTACAGTGAACACAGCTAGTCCTCCTATCCCACAGTTGCCATTCCCCCAGCGCATGCAGAAACAAAAGCTTGATAAGCAATTTTCTAAGTTTTTAGAAGTGTTCAAGAAGCTTCACATAAATATCCCGTTTGCAGAGGCGTTGGAGCAAATGCCGAGCTATGTTAAATTCATGAAAGACATATTGTCGAAAAAGAGGAAAATGGGAGATTATGAAACAGTGGCTCTGACTGAGGAATGCAGTGCTATTCTACAGAACAAGCTCCCGCCAAAACTAAAAGATCCTGGTAGTTTCACGATTCCATGCACTATCGGGGACCAATTCATTGGCAAGGCCTTATGTGATTTGGGGGCGAGTATAAATTTGATGCCTCTGTCGATATATAAAAAGCTTGGACTGAATGAAGCCAAACCCACAAGTGTTACTTTGCAATTGGCGGATAGATCTCTCACGTACCCGAAGGGGATAGTAGAGGATGTGCTTGTTAAGGTGGACAAGTTAATCTTCCCAGCGGACTTTATTGTCCTGGACTTTGAGGAAGACAGGGAGGTCCCGATAATATTGGGAAGACCATTCTTAGCAACGGGGAGAACCCTTATAGATGTGCAGAAAGGGGAGCTAACTATGAGAGTACAGGATCAGGAAGTAACTTTCAATGTGTTTAGGGCAATGAAATATCCGAACACCCCTGAAGACTGTTTCCAGATTAAAGAGATGGATGATGCAGTCAGGGAAGTATTCTCAGAAACATGCATGACAAACCCTTTAGAAGCTCCATTAAGAGGTACCAGTACTAAGGAAGAGGCCACCCATGTTGAATGTGCTAAGTGGCTGGATGCACCCCAGCGATCTACACAGTTCCAAAGACAGTTTGAGTCGCTGAATGATCCAGAAGCATCTACTTCCAAGGCCCAACCATCTGTTGTAGAACCTCCTGTCCTCGAGTTAAAGCCCCTGCCCAATCATCTGAGGTATGCATACTTGGGAAATTCATCCACTTTACCTGTTATAATATCTGCATCTTTAGATGAAGGCCAGGAAGAGAAGCTACTGCTAGTGCTCAAACAGTATAAAACGGCACTGGGGTGGTCAATTTCAAACATTAAAGGGGTCAGTCCATCCCTTTGTATGCACAAAATCCTACTGGAGGAAGGATCCAAGCCGGCCATTGAACATCAGAGGCGATTGAATCCAATAATGAAAGAGGTGGTCCGGAAGGAAATCATTAAGCTGCTAGATGCGGGCATTATATACCCTATCTCGGACAGTCCTTGGGTCAGTCCAATTCAATGCATGCCAAAAAAGGGCGGTATGACAGTAGTAGCCAATGAGAATAACGAGTTGATTCCAACCAGAACGGTGACTGGATGGAGGGTATGTATGGACTACAGAAAGTTGAACAAGTCCACTTGTAAGGATCACTTCCCTCTGCCATTTATTGATCAGATGCTCGATAGACTTGCTGGGCACGCCTTCTATTGTTTGTTAGATGGTTATTCTGGCTATAATCAAATTTCTATTGTTCCCGAAGATCAGGAGAAAACAACGTTCACATGTCCGTATGGGACCTTTGCCTTTCAGAAAATGTCCTTTGGGTTGTGTAACGCTCCTGCAACATTCCAACGTTGCATGATGTCCATCTTCTCTGACATGGTCGAAAGGACCCTCGAGGTTTTCATGGACGATTTTTCTGTATTCGGGAGTTCATTTGATAACTGTCTGGTCAATTTGACTGCCGTTCTCCAAAGATGCGTTGAAACTAATCTTGTATTGAATTGGGAGAAGTGCCACTTCATGGTAAAAGAGGGCATTATTCTGGGCCACAGAGTATCAGATGGTGGTATTGAAGTAGACAAGGCTAAAATTGATGTCATCAATAGTCTACCACCGCCTACATCAGTGAAAGGGGTTAGGAGTTTTCTTGGGCATGCAGGTTTCTATAGGCGGTTTATCAAGGACTTCTCAAGGATAACAAAACCACTATGTTCACTATTGGAAAAGGATATGCCTTTTCAGTTTGATGAAGCCTGCCTCAGAGCATTTGAATTATTGAAGGAAAAACTCATTTCGACTCCTATTGTGGTAGCTCCTGATTGGACTTTCCCATTTGAGCTCATGTGTGACGCCAGCGATTTTGCAATTGGGGCAGTGTTGGGACAGAGAAGGGACAAAGTGTTCCACACGATCTATTATGCCAGCAAAACATTAACTGATGCTCAGTTAAATTACACCACAACCGAGAAGGAACTGCTGGCAGTGGTCTATGCTTTCGACAAATTCCGTTCCTACCTCATTGGAACAAAAGTGACCGTGTACACAGACCATTCGGCCATTAAATATCTGATAGAAAAAAAGATGCAAAGCCTAGGCTGATAAGGTGGGTCCTTCTTCTACAGGAGTTCGATCTAGAGATCCGCGACAAGAAGGGGACAGAAAACCAGGTAGCAGATCACTTGTCGAGGTTGGAAAATCCTCCTCATTCGGGAGACGCAATCAAAGACATCAATGATTTCTTCCCGGATGAACAACTGTTTGGCGTCCAAAGTAAAGCCCCGTGGTATGCGGACTTTGCAAATTTCGTCGCTTGTCAAGTGCTTCCTCCCATCTTCAGCTATCAGCAGAGGAAGAAATTCCTAAATGATGCAAAACAATACTTTTGGGACGAGCCCTTTTTATTCAAACAGTGTTCAGACCAGATTCTGCTAAGATGTTTGCCAGAGGAGGAAATCGAAGGTGTGCTCCATCATTGTCATTCCTCTAATTATGGAGGATATTTTAGGGGCCAAAGAACTGCTGCTAAAGTACTCCAATCTAGGGTTTTACTGGCCTACCCTGTTCAAAGATGCACACCTATATGTGTTGCACTGCGATAGATGCCAAAGGGTAGGAACCATTTCAAAAAGGCACGAATTGCCTCTGCAGAATATCCTTGAAGTAGAGCTGTTTGATGTATGGGGTATTGACTTCATGGGGCCATTCCCGTCGTCCTTCAACAATCTCTATATTCTGGTCGCGGTTGATTATGTCTCCAAATGGGTAGAAGCAGTCGCCCTGCCTTCTAATGATGCTAAGGTGGTGCTTAATTTCTTAAGGAAAAATATTTTCACTCGCTTCGGCACTCCTCGGGCAATAATCAGTGATGAAGGGTCACATTTTTGCAACAAATATTTCGAAGCCCTTCTTACTAAGTATGGGGTGACCCATAAAATAGCCACAGGTTATCATCCGCAGACAAGTGGCCAAGCAGAGATCTCTAATCGAGAGGTTAAGCGTATCCTGGAGAAGATCGTTAATCCTAATCGGAAGGACTGGTCAAAGAAGCTTGATGATGCCTTGTGGGCATACCGCACCGCTTATAAAACACCTATCGGAATGTCTCCGTATAGGCTTGTTTATGGCAAGGCTTGTCATCTTCCTGTGGAGCTAGAGCACAATGCATATTGGGCTATCCAAAAGCTCAATTTCGATATGGATGCAGCAGGTGAGCGAAGACTATTACAACTCAATGAATCAGACGAGTTTCGTCTGCACGCGTATGAAAACGCTAAGTTGTATAAGGAAAAGACAAAGCGGTGGCATGACAAGAAAATTGTCGAAAGGAACTTCGAAAAAGGCCAGAAGGTGCTTCTTTTTAACTCCCGGCTGAAATTATTCCCGGGGAAGTTGAAGTCCCGATGGTCGGGGCCGTTCACCATTGCTAAAGTGTATCCTCATGGGGCTATTGAGGTCGAAGACCCTCATTCAGACAAAACATTCAAAGTCAATGGACAACGTTTGAAACACTATTGGGGCGGCGAGGTCGACCGGCAAAACACCTCCATCACCTTGGGAGACCCGGTGTAAGGCGGGGTGAAAGTCAAGCCGACGACTCTAAATCAAGCGCTTGATGGGGAGGCAACCCCCATCTTAGTATCAAAAATTTCCTTATGGTTTTATTTAGTCTTATTTTCCTTAGTTATCATTAGTGCAATTGGTTTTGCTTAGAATTAGTGTAGATGATAATTTAGTATGTTAGGATGAAGTTTAATGGTTAATATAATTGTTAGTATGATTGCTATGTCTAGTAGTTCAAATTTGCATTGATTCAGATTTTGGGTGTTGGCTGCAGGAATGCAGTGCTCGCGCCGCAGCGCCAAGAGCTAGTCTGAGTTTCGCGCCGCAGCTCCAAGAACCACGCCGCAGCGCCATCCCCTTTACAAATTTTCGCCCCGCGGCGCCGGCATATGCTGGAAGCTACTGGAGAGTTGTGCTGCAGCGTCGAGGTCTTCCTAATTACTCACACCGCAGCGCCAAGATTTCACGCCGCAGCTCCGATAATGACGCCGCAGCGCCAGGATTAACCTTTCCCGCGCCGCAGCGCCATGCACCACGCTGCAGCGCCAGTGCCGAGTTTTTAAGTTTAATTGAGGCTTTTGGGTTCAGTTTGCAGTGTCCCTCGTTTCTCTCTCACACATCTCCCTTACTCCCAACGATTGCGGCAAATCAACCGTCACCCATTCGGCTTCTGAGCGTTTGGGGCCTTCAACCGTCGTGCAGTTATTCTCCTTTATTGTATTTATAAGCAACCAGAGGTAAAGGATTTCTTCAGAGCAGAGTTTGGTTGGTCGTTTGTTAATTATCTTTTTGTTATTCTTGGAGTTTTGTTGGCTATGGGCTCAAAGCGTCCTCGCACTAGTATAGGTCCTCCTCCGTCTTCCAGAGCCCCTCCTCTTTGGGATGCTGTAAAATTTCCGAGTGAGGAAGCCTGGAAGCGATATGCCCAAAATTTTTCAAAAAGGAGTTTGGTGCCTGAGAGAGAGCTAAGGCCAGATGACAAGATGGACGGCCATATGAATTCAATGATTGTGACTATGAAATGGATTCACTTCACCAAGCCGCCCGAATCTGCAGTTATTTCAGTGGTAAAGGAATTCTATGCAAATGCTAATGCCGATGGTCCTGCTTCGGTGCCAGTTCGGGGTAAGTTGATAAAATTTGACACTCGAACCATCAATGCTGTATATGGGACTCCAAACTACGATGGTAAGGATTATCTGGAGCCTGGGATGCGGAGTTACAATACTAATGAGATTATAGCAAAGCTCTGCAAGCCTGGTACCGTGTGGAAAACCAATGAATTCCATGGTGAAAAGACCTCTTTCCCCCATCAAGCCTTAAGTCGTTATGGTAAGGCGTGGTACTCCTTTATTTGTGCAAATATTATGCCAACACGCCACCTGAGCGATGTAACAAGAAAGAGGGCAGTACTGCTTTATGCAATTGTCATGGGGCTGAAGGTTGATGTGGGGGTTCTTATTCAGGATTCAATTAAAAAGGCCATTAGGAGCAATGTCAATTCCGGACTCCCTCACCCGTCTCTGATCACACGCCTATGCAAAAGGACGGGTGTGGTATGGGAGAAAGACGACATCACTCAGCCGCCTATGGCAGTCATTGATCATCACGTTATAGCCCGTTATGGAGTTTGGGATGGGGGACCTCCGTCACACCCAAAGGGTCAGGGATATTTATCGGGGCCTCTGCCGCCTCCCTCATCGGAAGCTGGTACCTCCGCTCAAGCGCCTGAGCCCCCATCTTCTGAGGCTATGCCACCCGGGGCCTTGGCAGAGATTTTAAGCAGTCTTAATTTTCTCCACAGTAAGGTTGATACAGTGGCTCAATGGCAGAGCCAATTCAATCACTATCATGCGGAGTTCGCAAATACGGTCTCCAGTATCTATTATGCTCAGGGAGGAGATGACGCAGAGTCCATGCCCTTTCAATTTCCAGAGCCTCCAGTCTTTGCGCCTTATCCTCCACCATTTCCAGCCTCAGGAGAGGATCGCGAGGAGGAGCCAGCGGATGCGGATGCTGAAGACGAGGATGATGGCGGAGGTGATATTGCTCCAGAGGGCGAAGGCCAGTGAGGTCATTGGCAGATTTCAAGCTTGGGGGAGATTTCCTGTTTAAGTTTTATTATATATGAATTGCTGTCATGTTTCTTTTGGGAGGTTTAGCCCCAGACTATCTATTTTTTTCTTTTTTTTTATGCTATGTTTGTGAATGTTTTCGGTTTATTTTTTGGGATGCATGTTATGGTGCATTGGTGTGTTGGTTTTATTAGGTTTATTAATGAATGTTTTGGTTTATAATATTTAAATGCTTGTGCTTTATTTTGGTTGTTATGTTTTTAGCCATATTTTGGGGTTTGTGCAGATAATTGGTTTTCTTGATGCCATGTGTAATGGCTTCTCCTTATTCCCCCTTTCGCCTAGTTTTGTAACTGTAAATATGCTGGGTGAGGGTTAATTTTTGATCGTGGCTAATGACAGGCGCCAAGTAGTTATGGCTGTCTCTTAGAGTCGTGTCAGGCATGTATGTGTTAGGGGTTGTGAATCGAAAAGTCGAGACTGTTTTTGATCCGTCCTTAGCAAGCACCGATCAACTGTTTTAGCTAATTATTTTTCGATGTTACTTCGCGCGTTGATTGCTTTGAAAGTATGTTCATTCTTATAATCTTTCATTTCTGCAAGGTAATAAAGGGCTTGGGTGCTTTTACAGTTTTGGATCTTGGACTCTGGCATGTTGTATTAAAATAAAAATAAAATAAAATGAATTGAAAAGGAGATTGATTATCGAAAGTCTTGCGGTGGGTCGAGATGGAGCGTAAAACGCACTCGCCCATAAACGCAGGACCGATGTTGAGATGGAGAATAAAATGCACTCGTCAAATAATCTTCAGATTTCGTAAAGTCTAATTTGGCTTATGTTGATTGCGTGGCCTTTGCTGCTCGAGTTATTAGATTCATAGGGGTGTTCCACGCCTAGTGCCCTAAAGCCGTCTGGTTTGGGAGTCACTGATCAAAAGCTCATTTATGGGTAGCTCTGTTTAGCCTAAGGTAATTAAGGACTGTCCGAATCAGATTTTACTGTCTTCATGCTAGAGCCTTTTGATTTTTTCCTGTGCTTGCATCCTAGCCTTAATGCTTGTTGAATGTTTAAGTTGCGTAGTGTGCATATTGTTTTTAGCAATCATCTGTGCAAGTTTTTTTTGAGCTATGTTTAGTTAGGATGGTTGGTCTTCGCGCACATAGAATGGATCAAGTACAGTCTCATGCTTGCAAATTCAATTTTAAGCCCCTTTTCATGTCTGTGTTTGTCCTATTCTCGGAGAGGCTCTTTTTGTACGCTTTGAAGCCGTGGTATTTTTATATAGTAGTAGTTTCCTTTCGCGTCTTCCAGTAATGTAAGTGTGGATGTTAGATTGTTTGCTTGAGGGCAAGCAAAAGCTTAAGTTTGGGGGTATATGATAAGTGGTATTTATATCGCGAATCAGATTCTCTAAAGCTCAAGACGCTGCTTGTTTTCTGTTATTTGTTGTGCTTTTGTATATATTTTGTTGTTGTTATGCTTTTCCTGTATGATGCAGGGCTGTTTTGGTCATTTCCAGCTTGTAGGGGCAAAGTTGTCATTTTCTACATTCTGGCGCCACAGCGCCAGAGCCTATTCTAAAGCCCATGCCGCAGCGCCAACTCATGGTCCTGGCTAATTTCATCTGGCGCTGCAGCGACCCGGTCCTTTTTATTCTCGCGCTGCAGCGTTAGTGGCGCCGCAGCGCCGCCAAGCAGTTATAGGCTCCGCGCCGCAGCGTCACCTCCGGTGCCTAGCTAGTGGTTCTCATTTAATGACCTAAAAAGAAGAAAAAGAACAGGGAGAGAACGACGGAAGGATATCGGAGATAGAGAGAAAATACAGAGAATATTTTTGGGGATTCTAGAATAGAAAGAAGCTGTGTTTTAGGGGAGAATAGTTATTGCATCATATACAGCTCAGGAGTTACACGGAGAAGAGAAGATCGTGGAGACAGAAAACCTTAGCTCAGGAGTTTTCTTATTCTAAATCTCTCGGTTGTTTGTGTATTACTGATCAATGTTGAATGTGATAGAAATGTGTATTAGCACCATGGTTATGAACTAATTCATTTTTAGGATTGCAATGTAACCTAGTGTTTAGCCTAATTAACTTTCTCTCCTATTTATACTAATGAATCATTTTGGGAATGGGTTGTTGTGTTTCTTGCTTATTGACTAAATGCTTGACAGAGTTTTTGGCAGTGATATTAATGGATATTGACTATTGGACATTATTATCTAGCTTTTAAAATATAACAACACTTGTTATGCCCTTGCCTAAAGGAATGTGTGCATAAACTGCTTAATAGGATAGACATATCTCTATTTGCCTTGTGTAGCCTTGAGACTGAGCTTAATGACCCTAGCCTAGTTATTTTCATCGATAGATATATTGTGATTCATCTAGCTAGAGATGTGCATTTGGCCTTCGACAGAAGCATATGCATAGTTCTATTCTCGGCTGACCATTCCTTGATTTGTTTGTATTGTGGAGAGTTAGGAGATTAGGCGACGCGTTAGGGGAATTGCAATCCTAGCTTGTCGCCCTATTACATCTATTTCTCCCGCTTCCTTTAGTTGTAATCGCATAGTTTAAAATACCACCTCCAATCAATTGTTTAGATAAGACAGTAAAGAACTTACATTAGTATTTGATTTGCATTTAAGACTTCGTCCTCGTGGGTACGACATCCTACTTATCTTATATTACTTGTTGACCGCGTATACTTGCGCGTTAATTGTCATTACATAAATCGGACAACAACTATCCCTTATTCTACCTTAAAGTGACATTTTTCCCAATTTCACACAAGATTTGTTTCTAAACATCTGTCCAATACACGTGTTAAATTATCTAAACAGGCGTCTAATGAGTCACCATGAACTGTGAAATCATCCATAAAGACTTCGATACATTCTTCCAAAAGATCTAAAAAGATACTTACCATGCATCGTTGAAAAGTACCTGGGGCATTGCATAGTCTGAAAAATATCTGCTAATAAGCATATGTGCCAAAAAAACATGTGAATGTGGTCTTTTCTTGGTCTTCTGGGGCGATCACAATATGGTTATAACCTGAAAATCCATCTAAGAAGCAATAATGAGAGTGCCCAGCTAAACGTTCTAGCATTTGATCAATAAAAGGTAAAGGAAAGTGGTCTTTTTGAGTTACAACATTTAACCTTCTATAATCTATACACACTCGCCAACCTATTTGCATCCTTGTGGGCACTAATTCATTATTGTCATTTTTGACAACAGTTATAATGATTTCTTTGGAACTACTAACACTGGACTTACCCATTGACTATCTGAGATGGGGTTGATGATTCCTGCATCAAGTAATTTGATTACCTCTTTCTTCACTACCTCCATTATTAGTGGGTTTAATCGTCTTTGTGAATCTCTCGTTGGTTTAGCTCCTTCCTCTAACAAAATTATGTGCATGCACATTGCGGGACTAATCCCCTTGATATCTGCTATTGTTCAACCAAATACTGTGATATGGTCCCTAAGGACTCTCAATAATTTCTCCTCCTGCACTTTGGTTAGATTACTAGCAATTATCATAGGTAAAGTTTCATTAGACCCTAAATATGCATATTTCAAGTGTTCCGGTAATTGTTTTAATTCGAGAGTTGGAGGTTACTTCACAGATGGTAATTAATTTTGATGTGTTACAGGTAATTGAATTAATTGCACTGCATGCCTCTCTGTGTATTTAGGTAATGAATGAAGTGCAGCTATAGTTTCCTTCAATTCCTGACTGTGCTCAAGTTCATATGTCCCATTCATATCCAAACTGCTGGAAATAGCTACCTCCAAGATGTATCTTTGAATTTGCTCAAAAGTCTTCTGCACAAGAGAGTCACACATATCAATTGCAAAAACCTGACAAATATCACTGTACCTCATGGCATCGTAGATGTTGAACTAAATCTTCTCACCATCTAACTCCATTGTCAAGGTCACGTTGTGAACATCGATCATGGTCCTTGCTGTTTTTAGGAAGGGTCTTCCTAGTAAGATATGTGATGGATTTGGGGATGTATCATCATCCATGTCCACAATGTAAAAATCTACAGGAAAAATTAGTTCGTTGACCTGCAGCAAGACATCTTCAACTACCCCTCGGGGGTAGGTGTTTATACAATCAGCCAATTGAATAATAACACCAGTATTTTTCAAAGGACCAAGATTCAGAGACTTATAAACATATAATGGCATAACATTAATTGAAGCCCCTAAATCTAGCATAGCTTTTTCAAACCTAGTGTGTCCGATTTTACATGGGATTGTAAACATACCTGGATCTTTACATTTAGGTGGCATTTTTCTTTGCAACACTGCGGATACATTCTCCCCAACTTTGACTTTCTCATCATTTTCCAATTTATGTTTATTAGTGCATAGTTCTTTCAAAAACTTAGCTTACCGTGGCACTTGTTTAATCGCGTCAAGTAGTGGAATATTCACTTCCACTTTCCTAAAGGTTTCTAGTATTTCTTTATCTTGTTCATCTTTCTTTGACTTTCTAGAATTTCTATGAGGAAAGGGAAGTGGAACATCATTCATTGAATAAGAAGGGTTAGGGTATACCTTTGTTTTTACCGATTCCTTCTTTTCTTGCTCTTTCTCATACTCAATTGTTGCTGCTGGTGTATCCATCTTTTTACCACTCCGCAAGGTAATAGCACTGGTGTTCTCCTTTGAGTTCACAATAATCTGTGATGGAAGCTTTCCTGAACCTTGAGAGTCCAACCGACTTACAGTAGTGGCTAATTGGCTCATATGGCTCTCCAAGCTATGTATAAAAGACTTCATCTCATTTTGGAATTGTTGTGTCTGTTGCATGAATGCCTTGAACATGTCTTCCAAGGACGTTCCAGGATTGGCCGGTGCTGCTGGTCTGGGTTGGTACTGTGGCTGATTTGGCTGGAACTGTGGTTTAGGATGATCCTTCCATCCGGGATTGTATGTGTTGGAGAAAGGATCATACTTTCTCTGCGGCTGAGCTTGGTAATTTCCTACAAGCTTCTCTTCCTGCAATGTCGGGCATGCATCTGTAGGGTGTCCCGCCATTAAACAGAGTTGACAAGCTTGTGCAACTGGTGCATTACCTGTAGCTATTTGTTTCACCAAAGCAGTTAAGTCAAAAATCTGCTGTTCTACACTCGTTGTGCTTACCTCACTTACCCTTTTCGCCGGATGATCATTCTGTGTCCCATACTATTGTGCATTAGCGGCCATGTTTGCAATTAGGTTCTTTGCAGCCTCTGGTGTTTTATCCACTAATACTCCTCCACTAGCAGCGTCGATCATATTCCTATCCATCGGTATAAGTCCTTCGTAAAAGTAGATGATGAGGTGTTGATCGTCAATCTGGTGCGGTGGACAGCTGGAGCACAGCTTCTTGAATCTCTCCCAATACTCATGCAATGTTTCACCATTGAATTGTCGGACTCCACAAATCTCCTTCCTGATGTTGGCTACTCGTGAAGCAGGAAAATAATTCTCCAAAAATAGCCTCTTCAAGTCGTCCCATGATTGTATTGCTCCCGGGGGTAGATAATATAACCAATCTTTTGCTAAATCCCCTAGTGAGAATGGAAAAGCTCGCAGCTTTATCTGATCTTCCGTGACATTGTGTGGCTTCATGGTGGAGCACACAACATGGAATTCCTCCAAATGTTTGTACAGATCGTCACCTATAAGACCACGAGAATTTGGCAGAAGGTGAATTAGTCCAGATTTTAGTTCAAATGAAACATTTAAAGCAGGATATTCAATACAAAGAGGTTGTTGGGTAAGATTAGGAGTTGAAAACTCCTTTAAAGTCCTGTTATTTGACACCGCCATCTTCCCGTCTGATTCACTTGATGATGAAGAGTGATCTGAAAGAAGTGAGAGTGCTATGTTCAGGTCTGGTGATTAAGCTAGCTTCTTTCTTAAGCCTTCGTGCAGTTCTCTTTATTTTTGGATCAAATTTCAAATCAAGAGAGTGAGAGGATCGAGGCATAAAATAAAATAAAATAAAAAAATAAAAAAATTAAATAACTAAAAATCAAAGAACACTCCCCGGCAACGGCGCCAAAATTTGGTAGCTGTTGTCTAGCAATACTAAATTTACCTTACTAAGGTTCTACTAATTCAATAATCAGTATAGCAATAAGCAAGGATCGATCCCACAAAGAGTGACTTGTATTTTAAGAATCCAATGATTTCCAATGAATTAGGGGTTTTTGTTTGAAAACAATAAAATTAACTAAAGTGAGTTTAAAGAAAATATCAATGAGTAAAAAGATCAATTCCTCAGTTCAGTATCCCTTTTTAATAATTATAATTTAATCAAGTGTTTACACTATTTATCTTCCACTGAAATTAATAACCCTAGATAACCGCGATCGCAAATTACCCGAAATTCTCCTTAAGTGTAGATCTAAAGAGACGATCGCCAACAAGAGATTCTAACTAACATACAACCTAGAACTATTAGTCTAGATTTAATATGATAGAAGCATGAAGGATGAGAATTAGATTATTCCAAGCAATAATTACACAATCAGGAATTATTTAACTTGTCTTCTGAAAATCTTAACAATATTTCAAAGCTTGACCACAATAAAATATTGTTAATTGTTACTTAGATTAGACACACTTCGTTTGCTTAAAATCTGTCTTAATCTAGCAGATGATATCAATTTATTAATTTAATCCTGCAGAAACCAAATTAATTAATTGGATAACATATATGAAAGTTCACATAGATAATCAGAATAAATCTCAAGATAGAAGAATAAATAGAATAAATGATCAAATCATTAATTAATAAATAAGTTCAACATCCCTTCAAAATTGAAATAAAAAACTTAGCCTGACATGCTTGAATCTCCAAATCCAAGGTTTGTAGTCTTCAAGCAATCCAAGAGCATATAGAGAATGAAAGATTAAAAGATGTCTTTAACATAGGAAAACAACTCCTATTTATAGCCTAAACAAACTCTAATCAAATAAAGCAAGTTTACAATCCTTTTTCCATCTTAACTTGTAATTTAAAACCCTAGTTTTGCCAGCTCCCATCTGCCTAGTGCGTCCCACGCCCGTCCCCTTCATGTCCTGGCGCGCCCCTCGCCTAGTATGCAGTAGCCATAGTCCCTTCATGGCGCAGCCCGCGCCTGGTGCAAGCTTGAGACAACGCGCCTCGCGCCTGTCTGTCATCATTGTTGCCTTGCAATTCTTTTCTTCTTTATTCCTTCCTTTTGTCCCTTAAAGCTTAGCTCCACTCCAATCCTACACATGCACACAAAACATATGAAAAGTAACATGCACACTCAAGTATTACAACATATCAAGTCAAGAAATACCTATTAAGTAGGTTAAAAACCTACTTATCAGTATTTTAACAGTTAACGATAAAAGTTTCGCCGTCAATTTTTAGAAAACTTATTTTTGTCATTTTCTTCATCCGACAGTTATTTTGTTATGGGCTCACCAATGATTGCGCCGTCGTACGAATATTCCTCGACAAAAATAATATTATCCGACAAAACGAATATTCCTTGAATATTTTATGACAACTTGCTTACTTTGAAAAATTTGCACATATCACCCATAACTATCACATTTATTAAATTTACACCTTACTATTTAAAATAATATATAGAGGAAATTAAATCTTATTCATAAAAAGGTTGGGTCTTACAGTACATATGTTGCTTGCTCATTAGATGAGGATGATTGATCTCGTGATCATTTGTGTGGAGACAATAAAGCAAGTATGTAGGTGCTTATTGGAGAATAAGTACATTGAACGTCACTCGCTAAGGAATACTTAATGGAGTTTTACTCGCCTGTCAATAGGAATTCCTAATGTGATAGTAGTACAAGTGATCATTGGACTTGAGATCATCATAGAACCTTATGTGTAATGAATTATACTTTGACTTATTCCTTAAGACCCTTAGGGTATATCAAAGGGTATGCTTGGGTGTAATAAGTTACATATGGAGATAATGAATTATCAATAAAGAATCTACCACTTCTAGTAAAAGAAGAGATATGTCCTATGTGATTCGTTAAATGATAACCCAGTAGTCTTTTGCCAAGACAGAATAAAATTAGAAATGAGTTTCTAATTTGCATTATTTGGAGTTGTGCTTTGTCTAATCGAAAGACATATAATTAAATAAAATTAGACTTGACAGTAATTTCATGTCTTATATTTAATTGGAACATTGTATGGAGGAAGGATTGAATTGTACAGTAACTATTAACTCACAGGTTCTTTTATGATTAATGTTGAAATCTATATTATCTAAAAAGACGTTGATCGTTAGGGAGGCTTATCCCTATTGTAGAATTAAATATTATTTATTTAAATAGATTA
>CM035123.1:76127868-76130368 GCA_020205555.1 Panax stipuleanatus
TGGTCTCATGGAGTTTCATTCCATGGAACAAGCTTCATATCCCAAGGTATTCTTTCATCTTATGGATTGGCATTTTAAGGAAGCTCCCCACAAATGATAGAACTATGCATTACACTGGTAGAACATGGAACTGTCCTCTTTGTAACCTTCACCAGGAGACTTTTGATCACCTTTTTTTCAACTGTGCTTATTCCATCTCGATACTTCAACCTACTCTAAACATTGGGAACTGGAGAACCTTCCCTTTGGCTTGGGATGCTATTATGGATTTCCTCACTGCCTATCTCGGCACTAAACTTTCAAGAAACATTTTATGCCTAACAGTTGCTACTTACTTTTATAAAATTTGGGAGGCAAGGAACAAAAAGATCCATAGTGATACTCTTATTCCCCCAGGAAATCTTGCCAAGGATGTTATCCATCTCATTAAATCACGGCTCTCTATATGTAAATCTTTTATCAAGGCAACCACTAACCAATATTTTTGTAATTGGTTACTTACTAGTTCAGGATAGGGCTCTCTTCCTTGTATAGATTGATCATCTTTAGCGTGTCTAATAGATGATGTTCCTATATTCTGGGGTATGCCCCTGTGCCATTGTCTTTTGGTTATTTATACAAACAAACAAACTTAGCAAAAAAAAAAAGCGAACGTGGTAGCCGACGCATTGAGTAGAAGATCATATGCGGGAACGAGTGCGATGATATCCACACAAAGGCCTATTCTGTGTGAATTACAAAAGATGGAGATAGAGTTCACGATTTTGGGGACCCACATGATGATGTCAAGTATACGCGTAGAACCATCTTTGATTGATAAAGTTAAAGCAGCTCAAGTTACGGATCCGGAGCTGATGAAGATGAAGAAGAAGGTGCAAGAAGGTGTGGTTCCAGAAGCAAGAATCGATGAAGAAGAAATACTCTGAGTCTACTCCAGACTTTGTGTTCCTAACGATTCTGATTTAAAGTATAGAATCATGATGGAGGCACACAACACACCGTTTGCAATCCATCTTGGAAGTACCAAAATGTATCGTGATCTTCGACATATATTTTGGTGGAGCAATATGAAGAGAGATAGCTCTCTGAGTTTATTTTGAGATGTTTAACTTGTCAACGTGTAAAGGAGGAGCATCAAGTGCCGAAGGGTCCATTGCAACCACTTGAGATTCCAAAGTGGAAGTGGGAACATATTACCATAGATTTCGTTACGGGTCTTCCCAAGGTTTCTCAAGGCATAGATGCGATTTGGGTTATTGTTGAAAGATTAACCAAGTCTGCTCATTTCTTGCCTATACGGAAGACCTATTCCCTTGAACGTCTTGCTCGTATGTACGTGAATGAGATTGTGAGATTGCATGGCATGCCAGTATCTATATTTTTGGATCGTGACCCAAGATTCACTTCACGATTTTGGATTAGCTTGCAGAAAGCTATGGGCACGGACTTACGATTCAGTTCGGCAACATTGTTGGGACCGGAGTTAGTACATATGACTACGGAAAAGATCCGATCCGACAACGTATACAAACGGCACAGGATATACAAAAGAGTTATGCGGATCTTCATCGAAAAGACGTGGAATTTAATGTTGGGGACCATGTATTGTTACGTGTTGCTCCGTGGAAAGGAGTTACGAGGTTTGGGAAGAGAGGAAAGCTCAATCCACGATTCATTGGTCCATTTGAGATTCTTGATCGAGTAGGAAATGTGGCCTATAGACTCGTATTACCTCCAAGTATGTCTCGTGTTCATAACGTGTTTCACATATCTGTGTTACGTAAATATGTGAAAGACCTGAGCCACATTATTGAGTTAGAACCGGAAGAGATAGCGAAGATTTAACGTACGAGGAGGTACCTGTCAAGATTTTGGATAGGAAGGAGCATGTTCTACGCATAAAGGTTATACCATAAGTCAAAGTTTTGTGGAGGAACCATGCTATTGAGGAAATGACCTGGGAGTTGGAATCGAAAATGAAAGCGAGGTATCCTCACCTTTTTGAAGCACCAGGCACGCACATCAATTTCGAGGATGAAATTTCATAAGGAGGGGAGGTTGTAAGACCCCAACTTTTATGAATAAAAAAATTGAATTTCCTCTATATATTATTTTGAAATAATCAGGGGTTAATTTGATAATGTGGAATGTTATGGGTAAAATGCGCAAATATTTTAAATAAGCAAGTGGTTATAAAATATTCATTGTTGTCGGGGAATATTCGTTTGGTTGTGGAATATTTTTGCTGTCGGGGAATATTCGTACGACAGAGTAGCCAATTGTGGGCCCCATAATGGAAAACTGTCGGATGAAGAAAACGACAAGAATAAGTTTTTTATAAATAACGGCGTAGTTGTTACAGTTAACACTGTTGGAATACCCGATGGGTAAAGTAAAGTAATACGCGTTATTGCACAGTAGCACACGGTATTGCACAGTATTTTTATATTATTGTTAATTCAATAATTGTCACTGCACAGTATTTCTCATTATCAGATCA